>OZ020560.1:10668950-10965062 GCA_963971465.1 Lepidochitona cinerea | reverse complement strand
TTATCACAACTCAAGTTTGTTGTGTCAGAACATTTTTCAAAGATGTTATAAACCTCTTTAGGAAACAAAACACAAGGAAAACTCATTGTAAGTTAATGTGTAATAATTGAACTTTGACCTCTTCACAGTGGTGGCATATCAGCTAGGACAAAAATCTACAGGGGCGTATATCCTTCAACCCGTTAAATCCGTCGTCAATGACAACCGTCCTTGTTTATGATACAGAAAAAACACCACGCTGTTTTCCCTCTATACAGGTTTGTATTGTTTTATCAAAATAGAACCAATTTGATCAATTTTCCTCCCTTATTGGTTGAAATTTGGAATATGTTATTTACAATTCAACATTATATTGCTATGGTTTTCTGTCTGACAGTCAGTAAAAACAAACAGCCGAGAATGTACAACATGTGCAGCTAAAAAGACAGAAGCTAGGCAAGTTAACAATGATCATGTGGAAACCTCTGTCAGAAATTTAGCGATCTTATTTTCAGTCTTCTTGGACATGTTTTTTTAAATTTTTATTAAATTTTTACTTTTTCTCCCTAACAGTTTGGAATCCCTGCCACATTTATATCTACAAGTTACAGTCGGAAGTTTCCTGAAGATGATCTAAACTTAGAGTTGCTTGCAAGTGAGTTTTAGCATGCTCAGTGAAAATAATAATTTGGTAGTTAACCTGAAAATGTCCCCACAATTATAATTTACATTACTAAGGAAATAGAAAGTCCGAAATTGAAGGATACTCAAGAAATTATTTACTGCTTTTCTTTTGTTTTATTACCATCCTACACATTTAATTTTTAATTAGATCAGTCAGTTTAAAGTAAAATCATTGTGTCTATGGAAAAGAATATTGATTTAAAAACTTGTTTGATTTACTGGGCTTGGTTTTCAATTGGAATGGCATGGTGAGGAAAATAGAATTTAAATTGGAGAAATTTGCCAAATTAGCACATTTATGTTAAAGCATTAAGTCAATTGTAAAGGTTTTATTGTACATGTATTTAACATGCTTTATGTTCATTTCTTTTCATCATTTTATTTTTCTTTGTTTTAAGATTTGGTACATTAGGAGGAATTGTAGAGTATGGATTTGAAAAAAGATAACCCAATACAGTGTACTGGGTGCCCACAATGAGCATTGGGGTGCCTACAGGGGTCTTACTCAAAATTAAGTAAGGGTTTTCATATTCTTAATGCTACAGAGCCTAATTGAGTGGCCAGTTTAGTCATATCTTTCCATTGATAGGGGGGCGCCCGTGGCTCAGTAGGTAAAGTGTTAGATGCTCAATCCAAACAGCCTTCTACTAATGGGTCGCAGGTTCAAATCCCACTCAGTCCCCCCAAAAATTGGAAAATTCTCTTGACTGGATTTTCACGCGAACGACCTATGTGGGATGTTTACCAGTTACCACCGGAAGGTCATGGGTTTTCTCTGGACATAGAGTCTGGTTTCATCCCACAATAAAACTGGCAACACCGCGAAGTGAAATAATCTTGAGCGAGGCGTAAAACACCAAACAATCAATCAGCCAATCCATTGCTTTGTGTTTCTCTGTTTTTGGTGGTGTAACTGAGCCCGCTTCATGTATAGACAAGTATGAAAATAATTTCACTAGGGTACTGTTGTTATCATTACAGTGAAATAATCTAGAGTGTGGCACAAAACATCAATCCATCCTGATCCACCTATTCAATTCTAGGCTGAAAATCTAAAAAATCTCTTATAAACCTGACTGCAGTCATGTAAGTCAATAACTCCGGGTTTTCAAACATAGTACAAACATTGAACACACAAATATTTTTATAGAACGAAAACTAAAAAACTACAATTGATGAGAATTATTTTCTTCATTTCCAGGTTAAATCGAGGTTCGCAGACATTTCTATTCCCGGTACATCTATCAGAAGAAGTGATACCTAGTGCTGTGTTTTACGGGACGTTATTCCCAATAGCCGTATATCACGTGGCTAAAGTACTCATTGTTAATCCTTTCCTCAGAAAACAGAAAGAAAAGTAAGTGGGAAAATTCTGTCTGAAAAAAAAAAAAATAATGGGGAAAATTCTGCCTGAAAAAAAAATAAGGGGGACAATTCTGTCTGAAAAAAAGTAAGTGGGAAAATTCTGTCTAAAATTGACAGACATAAATAGATTAGGAGCCTTGTTTCACAAAAGGACATAGACATATTTTTGTACATTACTGGCACAGTAGCCTATCTCTACTCTATGGGTTGCTATGACAGTTAGGTAAAAACTTACACTACGCCGCTTTGTGTAGCCCATGATATGAATTAAAGGTGTTGAAAAACCACAAACAGAATCATAATCATCCATATATAATGAGCTTAAATCTGGGTAGTCAAATAACAAATTCACTTTTGAAAACAATATTCCTTCCAATCAATTAAAGTGGCATGAGCTGCCAATATTCCCACTTTTTTTATGTTTTAACGGGAAAATATGAACATTTCGACAGCTCATGTTATTTTAATGATACAATAAAACTATTATTTTTTCTTTACTAAGGGAGTTAGAAAAGAAGAGAGAAGAACATAGAGATAAATTACAACAAAAGAAACAAGAGGCAGATGCTGCAGTAAGTTCATTCAATTCTTATAAATAAACCCCAAAATTATCTGAATTAGAATTCTGTGAGGGTTAAGGTCTTTTTTTGTGAGTGGAAAATTTCAATATAGAAACTGCAAATGTTTTCCATAATGTCCATTTACGACAAACACATTATCCAGAAATTTCTTCTGAACAGCTTCTGATTGATTGATTGATTGGCTGGTGTTTTACGCCGCCCTCAAGATTGTTTCACTTATATGGCGGCCTTGCCAGTTTTATTGTGGAAGGAAATCGGGCTCTATGCCCGGAGGAAACCCAGGACCTTCCGGTGGTAACTGGTAACCATCCCACACAGGTGAACAGCTTCTGGATGTCTTTCAAATGTTACAGTATCAGTCAATATAAACTGTTGTTTTATTCTGTTCCCTCTTCAAAAAGGATTACTTAATTGCCTATAATTTCATTACATATCTGTTTTATATTATTATTCTTTGTTTTTCCCTTTATTTTAATCCAAGCATGGATATAATTTTGATCTAAGTTTGTTCGTTTTCCAAAGTTTAAGTAGAGAATCTACAATATTTTTATTTGTATAGATTGCATTAATGGCTGAGACAGTTGAAAGATCTCGTGAAGTGGAGGAGAAAAAGTCTGGTCTCCTCATCGTCAAGGCAACCTATGGCAAACTAACCACAGATGATGTTGAGTAAGGCTCCATATTTAATTTATTTTCAGTTTTTTTTATTTGATACTTTAGGAATTTTTTTTTCAACACTTAGCTGCTAAAATGTTGATATTTTTGTGTGAAAAATATTTTTTGTAGTTATATACTATTTTTTAGAAAAAGTATAATTTGTAAGTTACTAATCTCCAAAATGTACGTTAATGTAGTGTAGTGAATTATCTTAGGTCTACGTTTGTCCTGGTTATTTAAATTTTCTTTACTTTTCGAACACTATTTCAGCCTCAGACTCTATGAATTTCCAAGAATAGATTTGTTTGTACTGCTGTGGATTTGTTGTTCTCACCTCATCAGTTACTTGTATTTTAGAGTTTCAAATAAGGCTTTCAGAATAGTTTGCAAATCAGAAAATATGAACTGACATTAGTCAATGAGGGTTTTCATAATGGTGTGTGATCAAGCAAAGGTAATGCATTCATGTGTATGGGAAAAAAATAACAACTTTTATTGGCTTAGTTATCAGCAGACTACCGGACAATTAGACCAGCACCAGGAAGCCTCATCCGTGTTAATCAACATTTGTCAGGGGGCCTCCGTGGCTCAGTAGGTAGAAGGTTGGACGCTCAACCCAAACAGCCTTCCACCAATGGGTTGCGGGCTCGAATCCCGCTCAGTCCCAAAAAAAAATTGGAAAATTTTCTTACTGGGTTTTTTACTCGAACAACCTATGTGGGATGGTTGCCAGTTACCAACGGAAGGTCGTGGGTTTCCTCCGAGCCTAGAGCCCGGTTTCCTCCCACAATAAAACTGGCAACGCCGCCATATAAGTGAAATAATCAATCAATCTTTCTCAACGTAAGTTTAGTGCAATGTTAAACTGGCATGGGAACATATACCTTTAACCTAACAATTTGACCAGTCAAATGGAAACAACACCAGGTAACCTCATCTATGTTAATTAACATTTGTCATTTCAGGTTTGAGAAGGGAGATAATTGCATTGATGTGACAATACCAGTACAGGCCCTTGTGAAGGATTCCACCCTTATATTCCCAGAGACTGTTACAAAGGTAAACAAGCATTCATTAACAGGACTATCTTATATTTTTCTGACCAAGAAAAGCAAAGAAATTCTTGATGCAGAACAGTCATTTCCTTACCACTTATTAATGAGCTTAGTATAGTTATCTTGTACCCAATCTCTTTTGTCATTTACCAGTGTGTCGAAATAATGATAAATTGTAACACCAACTTTATTATTCAACCATCATTACTGATGTCAAATATACCAAATCACTTACACGTACTCTACTTTATTTTTATTTCAACAAAATTATGCAAATTTATTTCCTTCTCTATCCTTGACAGTCTGCATATACATAACATATATATATTTAAGTTGCAATCATCATCAGGGAAATTAATGAATTAGTAAATTCAGTAATTTCCCTGATGATGATTGCAGCTTACTTTTGAAACACTGACATCATCACGTATGAAAATTAAAATATACATATTCTAATGGGCTTGATTTAAGCCCTGTGTAGCAGGGCCGGGTAGCTCAGTTGGTAGAGCGGTGGGACAGTAACCCTAAGTCTTGAGTTCGATTCTCACCCTGGTCCGGAATTTTTTCCGGGTCAATCAGTGTCAGTTAATTTACTAATTCATATATATATTTGGCAGCCCACTTTAAACTTTAACTACAAACAATAAATGAAACTTTCATTTAGATCATATCAAGATTGTAAACTGTTCCACCTGTTTTTATATAACCCCATATTAACACATTGAAAATAAATACTGGACATTATATTACATTTACATTTTATTTTCAGAGTGGCCTACCAGGTTTTTACGACCCATATTTAGGTGAAGAGAAGTTTTTATACATCCGTTATAGGTTCCATAATAAGGCTCATCAGGTGACACTAGCTGACAAAGACCCTATCAAACTACCACAACAAAGTAAGTCCAGGTTTATCAATAATCAATCAATGAAAATGAACAATATAATTTTGATTAACCTTCCGTTCCAAATGTGATAAATAGTCATTGAACTTCAGGCACTAAAACAATCATGTTTAATAAGAAAATAAACAAAATTTAGATTATTTATACCAACTAATGGTGGACATTCAGTATGAAAGAAGAAAGTATTAAAGGATTTATGAACAGGATTTAAAGCTGGTTTGTGTTTGTTTATGGACTAAATGTATATTTGAAAAACATCAGTTGAAACGAAACAACCTTCGCGTTAGTTCCCTGGTAGTCAAAAAAAGAACAAGAAGCAAATATGCATATTTTCCGTATTTTTCGTTTCTACTCGGAAAAATGACGTCATACACGACCTTCGATGTGTACAAACTGCCACGAAGACGTACTGAGACAGCAGAAATCGTTTATTACGTCATCGCTGTGAGGATACGTACACAACGGAGGTCGTGTTTGACATCATAAGTCTCTGAGATAATTAACTTTCGTAAGCATTGTAGATCGGTAAACGTTGCTTGAATTTTGTATGTGCTGCGACCAAAATTTAATTTTCTTTTTGATCAGACTTTTAAAGTACATGTTTTACAACACACTTATCGCAAATTAGAAAATATTTCCAAAGGTTGTTCATAAATCCGTATTTCAAAGCACCTGCCACTTCAAAGGAACCAAGGATTGTTTATTTGCACAAATCCTCTTACCAATAATATCAGTCCAATTTTCGGTTCCTATGATATGGAAATACATGCGGTCAGTTAATTAGATATTGGGTGGGGCCTAGGCTTCAAATATATCCCACCGAAGACCACTTCATTGTTAAGTTTTCCGGCCTTTTTCAAAATGTACGCCTATCGTTTAAAGATTCCAGAAAGTTAACTCGGAAAAAAAAATTCTAATGTGTATGGTGTGACTAGGTTGAACCAATCAATAGAAAGTATTTTGTGTCAGTTGGGATAAATTCAGACCACAAGATGGTGCTTATATGAATGTATATGTATGAAATCCTGTCTGGTCTGAAGTTATCAATTCAAATTTATTTTCTTTTGTTTCAGAACACCTGATGAAAGAAACAGATTCTGACCGGTCTTCATGACATCTGCTTAATTAGGCTCTTTTAATTTGAAGCTTCAATTATTTACCAAAAATACAGACAATTCAAACTTTATTTCTGTGACACGTTCTGTTCTATTTATACCCTATCAATCAATAAGTCTTCAAGTCAAGGATGGCTTAAAACCCCAATCAATCTGGAATACTAGATGGCTGGGTGATACAGTAATACCTCGCAGGCAGAAATCAATATGTGCGAGTTGGGAGCTCAGGGCAAACATAGCGTGTGCACATTCTGATAGATATATTTCAGTACATATGGTAATGTAATTGATTCATTGATTGTGTGATTTGTAGAGCCAATGCCAATTATATATCTTACATGGCAAGACTACTAGAAGAGGAATGCAGACTCAATGTATAGTGGAAGAGTTGACTGCCAAAGAGGCCAGTTATGGAAAGTTTGTTTTCTGGGTAAAGGGCAGAGTTTTCTCCCCTGACAAGATTAAAGTGATACATGGTATTGGCTGAATGGATGTCAACCAACCAAGCATTCAATGGATAAGATCTCAGATCTCCCCTACAATTTCAAAACTATTCCAGACTTCCACATTTCTCCAGACTCTCATTCTGTTTTTCACCCTCTATAAGTGAATTTTATTCTTTGAATATTGAAAGTGTCAGTTTTAGGATTGTCCAAAACTGTTTTATATGGACATGGTTTCTGGATGTTTTTAGAGTATCTGCAGTATTAAAGAAATTAGAAACCACAGAAATTTGTATATATGAGTACAGCACAGCACAATTCATGCTTGTTTGTTATAAATGTTGTTGTGAATTATTATTATTTGCTGAGAGTTTAAAACTGCTGTCAGTTTGGCAATAAGATTTATGTAATAAAAACATTAGATCTGAAAGTCAGTCTATTTTATTCTACTTGAATATACTAAATACCATCACAGAAAAGGTTTCTCACTTATGAAGACCCGGTTTCCTCCCCCAATCAAACCTGGCAACGCTGCCATATAAGTGAGTGCAGCCAAAAGCATCAATCCATCAATCTTTCAGTATTGAAGGGACTTAGCTTCTTACATATGTAATTCAGAACTGATTGGCCTTGGCTTCATATAGCTGGTATACAGTACTGACTGGCATTGGCTTCATACATCTGTCATTCAGCACTGACTGGTCTGGCTTCATACATCTGTCATACAGTACTGACTGGCCCTGGCTGCATACACCTGGCATCCAGCACTGACTGGCCTGGCTTCATACATCTGTCATCCAGTACTGACTGGCCTGGCTTCATACATCTGTCATCCAGTGCTGACTGGCTTGGCTTCATACATCTGTCATCCAGTACTGACTGGCCCCGGCTGCATACACCTGGCATCCAGCACTGACTGGCCTGACTTCATACATTTGTCATCCAGTACTGACTGACCTTGGCTTCATACATCTGTCATCCAGTACTGACTGACCTTGGCTTCATACATCTGTCATCCAGTACTGACTGACCTTGGCTTCATACATCTGTCATCCAGTACTGACTGACCTTGGCTTCATACATCTGTCATCCAGTACTGACTGGCCTTGGCTTCATACATCTGTCATCCAGTACTGACTGGCCTGGCTTCATACATCTGTCATCCAGTACTGACTGGCCTGGCTTCATACATCTGACATCCAGTGCTGACTGGCCTGGCTTCATACATCTGTCATCCAGTACTGACTAGCCTGGCTTCATACATCTGACATCCAGTACTGACTGGCCTGGCTTCATACATCTGTCATCCAGTACTGACTGGCCTTGGCTTCATGCATCTGTCATTGAGTGCTGACTGGCCTGGCATCATACATCTGTCATCCAGTACTGACTGGCCTGGCTTCATACATCTGTCATCCAGTCTGACTGCCCTTGGCTTCATACATCTGTCATCCAGTACTGACTGGTCTTGGCTTCATACATCTGTCATTGAGTACTGACTGGCCTTGGCTTCATACATCTGGCATTCAGCACTGACTGGCCTTGGCTCCATACATCTGTCATCCAGTACTGACTGGCCTTGGCTTCATACATCTGTCATCCAGTCTGACTGCCCTTGGCTTCATACATCTGTCATCCAGTACTGACTGGCCTTGGCTTCATACATCTGTCATTCAGCACTGACTGGCCTTGGCTCCATACATCTGTCATCCAGTACTGGCTGGCCTTGGCTTCATACATCTGTCATTCAGTACTGACTGGTCTTGGCTTCATACATCTGTCATTGAGTACTGACTGGCCTTGGCTTCATACATCTGGCATTCAGCACTGACTGGCCTTGGCTCCATACATCTGTCATCCAGTACTGACTGGCCTTGGCTTCATACATCTGTCATCCAGTCTGACTGGCCTTGGCTTCATACATCTGTCATTCAGTACTGACTGGCCTTGGCTCCATACATCTGTCATCCAGTACTGACTGGCCTTGGCTTCATACATCTGTCATTCAGTACTGACTGGCCTTGGCTTCATACATCTGTCATCCAGTGCTGACTGGCCTGGCTTCATACATCTGTCATTGAGTACTGACTGGCCTTGGCTTCATACATCTGTCATCCAGTACTGACTGGCCTAGCTTCATACATCTGTCATCCAGTCTGACTGCCCTTGGCTTCATACATCTGTCATTCAGTACTGACTAGCCTTGGCTTCATACATCTGTCATTGAGTACTGACTGGCCTTGGCTTCATACATCTGTCTTTCAGTGTTGACTGGCCTTGGCTTCATACATCTGTCATTCAGTACTGACTGGCCTTGGCTTCATACATCTGTCATTGAGTACTGACTGGCCTTGGCTTCATACATCTGCCATTCAGTACTGACTGGTCTTGGCTTCATACATCTGTCATCCAGTACTGACTGGCCTGGCTTCATACATCTGTCATTGAGTACTGACTGGCCTTGGCTTCATACATCTGTCATTCAGTACTGACTGGTCTTGGCTTCATACATCTGTCATCCAGTACTGACTGGCCTGGCTTCATACATCTGTCATCCAGTCTGACTGCCCTTGGCTTCATACATCTGTCATTGAGTACTGACTGGCCTTGGCTTCATACATCTGTCATTGAGTACTGACTGGCCTTGGCTTCATACATCTGTCATTGAGTACTGACTGGCCTTGGCTTCATACATCTGTCATCCAGTACTGACTGGCCTGGCTTCATACATCTGCCATTCGGTACTGACTGGCCTTGGCTTCATACATCTGTCATCCAGTACTGACTGGCCTGGCTTCATACATCTGTCATTCGGTACTGACTGGCCTTGGCTTCATACATCTGTCATCCAGTACTGACTGGCCTTGGCTTCATACTTGCCATCCAGTACTGACTGGCCTGGCTTCATACTTGTCATTCAGTACAGACTGGCCTTGGCTTCATACTTGACATTCAATACTGACCGGCCTTGGCTTCATACATCTGTCATACAGTACTGACTGGCCTGGCTTCATACTTGTCTTTCAGTACTGACTGGCATTAGCTGCATACATCTGTCATCCAGTACTGACTGGCCTTAACTTGGCTTCATACTTGCATTCAGTACTGACTGGCCTGGCTTCATACTTGTCATCCAGTACCGACTGGCCTTGGCTTCATACATCTGTCATTCAGTACTGACTGGCCTAGGCTTCATACATCTGGCATTCAGTACTGACTGGCCTTGGCTTCATACATCTGTCATCCAGTACTGACTGGCCTTAAATTGGCTTCATACTTGCATTCACTACTGACTGGCCTGGCTTCATACTTGTCATCCAGTACCGACTGGCCTTGGCTTCATACATCTGTCATCCAGTACTGACTGACCTTGGCTTCATACATCTGTCATCCAGTACTGACTGGCCTTGGCTTCATACATGTCATCCAGTACTGACTGGCCTTGGCTTCATACATCTGGCATTCAGTACTGACTGGCCTTGGCTTCATACATCTGTCATCCAGTACTGACTGACCTTGGCTTCATACATCTGTCATCCAGTACTGACAGGCCTTGGCTTCATACATCAGTCATTCAGTCTGACTGCCCTTGGCTTCATACATCTGTCATTGAGTACTGACTGGCCTTGGCTTCATACATCTGACATCCAGTACTGACTGGCCTTGTCTTCATACATCTGTCATTGAGTACTGACTGGCCTTGGCTTCATACATCTGACATCCAGTACTGACTGGCCTTAGCTTCATACATCTGTCATTCAGTACTGACTGGCCTGGCTTCATACATCTGTCATCTAGTACTGACTGGCCTGGCTTCATACATCTGTCATCTAGTACTGGCTGACCTGGCTTCATACATCTGTCATCTAGTACTGACTGGCCTGGCTTCATACACCTTTCATTCAGTACTGACTGGCCTGGCTTCATACATCTGACATCCAGTACTGACTGGCCTGGCTTCATACATCTGTCATTCAGTACTGACTGGCCTGGCTTCATACATCTGTCATCTAGTACTGGCTGGCCTGGCTTCATACATCTGTCATTCAGTACTGACTGGCCTGGCTTCATACATCTGTCATCTAGTACTGGCTGGCCTGGCTTCATACATCTGTCATTCAGTACTGACTGGCCTGGCTTCATACATCTGACATCCAGTACTGACTGGCCTGGCTTCATACATTTGACATCCAGTCTGACTGGCCTTGGCTTCATACATCTGTCATTGAGTACTGACAGGCCTTGGCTTCATACTTCTGTCTTTCAGTGTTGACTGGCCTTGCCTTCATACATCTGTCATCCAGTACTGACTGGCCTTGGCTTCATACATATGTCTATCACTACTGACAGGCATTGGCTTCATACATCTGTCATCCAGTACTGACTGGCCTTGGCTTCATACATCTGTCATCCAGTACTGACTGGCCTTGGCTTCATACATTTGTCATCCAGTGCTGACTGGCCTTGGCTTCATACATCTGTCATCCAGTACTGACTGGCCTGACTTCATACATCTGCCATTCAGTGCTGACTGGCCTTGGCTTCATACATTTGTCATCCAGTACTGACAGGCCTTGGCTTCATACATCTGTCATCCAGTACTGACTGGCCTGGCTTTATACATCTGTCATTCAGTGCTGACTAGCCTTGGCTTCATACATCTGTCATCCAGTACTGACTGGCCTTGGCTTCATACATCTGTCAGTGCTGGCTGGCCTGGCTTCATACATCTGTCTGTCAGTACTGACTGGCCTTGGCTTCATACATTTGTCATCCAGTACTGACAGGCCTTGGCTTCATACATCTGTCATCCAGTACTGACTGGCCTTGGCTTCATACATTTGTCATCCAGTACTGACAGGCCTTGGCTTCATACATCTGCCATTGAGTACTGACTGGCCTTGGCTTCATACTTATACAGCACTGACTGGCCTTGGCTTCATACTTATACAGCACTGACTGGCCTTGGCTTCATACATCTGTCATCCAGTACTGACTGGCCTTGGCTTCATATAGCTGGCATCCAGTACTGACTGGCATTGGCTTCATATAGCTGGCATCCAGTACTGACTGGCCTTGGCTTCATATAGCTGGCATCCAGTACTGACTGGCCTTGACTTCATATAGCTGGCATCCAGTACTGACTGGCCTTGGCTTAATATAGCTGGCATCCAGTACTGACTGGCCTTGGCTTCATATAGCTGGCATCCAGTACTGACTGGCCTTGGCTTCATATAGCTGGCATCCAGTACTGACTGGCCTTGGCTTAATATAGCTGGCATCCAGTACTGACTGGCCTTGGATTCATATAGCTGGCATCCAGTACTGACTGGCCTTGGCTTCATATAGCCGGCATCCAGTACTGACTGGCCTTGGCTTCATATAGCTGGCATCCAGTACTGACTGGCCTTGGCTTAATATAGCTGGCATCCAGTACTGACTGGCCTGGCTTCATACTTGTCATTCAGTACTGACTGGCATTAGCTGCATACATCTGTCATCCAGTACTGACTGGCCTTAACTTGGCTTCATACTTGCATTCAGTACTGACTGGCCTGGCTTCATACTTGTCATCCAGTACCGACTGGCCTTGGCTTCATACATCTGTCATTCAGTACTGACTGGCCTAGGCTTCATACATCTGGCATTCAGTACTGACTGGCCTGGCTTCATACTTGTCATTCAGTACTGACTGGCATTAGCTGCATACATCTGTCATCCAGTACTGACTGGCCTTAACTTGGCTTCATACTTGCATTCAGTACTGACTGGCCTGGCTTCATACTTGTCATCCAGTACCGACTGGCCTTGGCTTCATACATCTGTCATTCAGTACTGACTGGCCTAGGCTTCATACATCTGGCATTCAGTACTGACTGGCCTTGGCTTCATACATCTGTCATCCAGTACTGACTGGCCTTAACTTGGCTTCATACTTGCATTCAGTACTGACTGGCCTGGCTTCATACTTGTCATCCAGTACCGACTGGCCTTGGCTTCATACATCTGTCATCCAGTACTGACTGACCTTGGCTTCATACATCTGTCATCCAGTACTGACTGGCCTTGGCTTCATACATGTCATCCAGTACTGACTGGCCTTGGCTTCATACATCTGGCATTCAGTACTGACTGGCCTTGGTTTCATACATCTGTCATCCAGTACTGACTGACCTTGGCTTCATACATCTGTCATCCAGTACTGACAGGCCTTGGCTTCATACATCTGGCATTCAGTACTGACTGGCCTTGGCTTCATACATCTGTCATCCAGTACTGACTGGCCTTGGCTTCATACATCAGTCATTCAGTCTGACTGCCCTTGGCTTCATACATCTGTCATTGAGTACTGACTGGCCTTGGCTTCATACATCTGACATCCAGTACTGACTGGCCTTAGCTTCATACATCTGTCATTCAGTACTGACTGGCCTGGCTTCATACATCTGTCATCTAGTACTGACTGGCCTGGCTTCATACATCTGTCATCTAGTATTGGCTGACCTGGCTTCATACATCTGTCATCTAGTACTGACTGGCCTGGCTTCATACATCTGTCATCTAGTACTGGCTGGCCTGGCTTCATACACCTTTCATTCAGTACTGACTGGCCTGGCTTCATACATCTGACATCCAGTACTGACTGGCCTGGCTTCATACATCTGTCATTCAGTACTGACTGGCCTGGCTTCATACATCTGTCATCTAGTACTGGCTGGCCTGGCTTCATACATCTGTCATTCAGTACTGACTGGCCTGGCTTCATACATCTGACATCCAGTACTGACTGGCCTGGCTTCATACATTTGACATCCAGTCTGACTGGCCTTGGCTTCATACATCTGTCATTGAGTACTGACAGGCCTTGGCTTCATACTTCTGTCTTTCAGTGTTGACTGGCCTTGCCTTCATACATCTGTCATCCAGTACTGACTGGCCTTGGCTTCATACATATGTCTATCACTACTGACAGGCATTGGCTTCATACATCTGTCATCTAGCACTGACTGGCCTTGGCTTCATACATCTGTCATCCAGTACTGACTGGCCTTGGCTTCATACATTTGTCATCCAGTACTGACTGGCCTTGGCTTCATACATCTGTCATCCAGTACTGACTGGCCTGACTTCATACATCTGTCATTCAGTGCTGACAGGCCTTGGCTTCATACATTTGTCATCCAGTACTGACAGGCCTTGGCTTCATACATCTGTCATCCAGTACTGACTGGCCTGGCTTTATACATCTGTCATTCAGTGCTGACTGGCCTTGGCTTCATACATCTGTCATCCAGTACTGACTGGCCTTGGCTTCATACATCTGTCAGTGCTGGCTGGCCTGGCTTCATACATCTGTCTGTCAGTACTGACTGGCCTTGGCTTCATACATTTGTCATCCAGTACTGACAGGCCTTGGCTTCATACATCTGTCATCCAGTACTGACTGGCCTTGGCTTCATACATTTGTCATCCAGTACTGACAGGCCTTGGCTTCATACATCTGCCATTGAGTACTGACTGGCCTTGGCTTCATACTTATACAATACTGACTGTCACTGGCCTTGGCTTCATACTTATACAGCACTGACTGGCCTTGGCTTCATACTTATACAGCACTGACTGGCCTTGGCTTCATACATCTGTCATCCAGTACTGACTGGCCTTGGCTTCATATAGCTGGCATCCAGTACTGACTGGCCTTGGCTTCATATAGCTGGCATCCAGTACTGACTGGCCTTGGCTTCATATAGCTGGCATCCAGTACTGACTGGCCTTGGCTTAATATAGCTGGCATCCAGTACTGACTGGCCTTGGCTTCATATAGCTGGCATCCAGTACTGACTGGCCTTGGCTTCATATAGCTGGCATCCAGTACTGACTGGCCTTGGCTTAATATAGCTGGCATCCAGTACTGACTGGCCTTGGATTCATATAGCTGGCATCCAGTATTGACTGGCCTTGGATTCATACATAACAGACACCAGACTATCCAATAAACGACACTTCCACTAATTGAAAACCCACTCAAAAATCTGGTCTGAGGAGAACCAAACGGTGCCAATGAGCCACTCCTTCCCTCCTCTGAAAGTCTCCTATTAATAAGCCAAACTTAATTTGGAACCTTCTGGTGTAAAGTGCTATTGTAAAATCCTGGTCTACCAGAATTTAAATATTGATTGATGCACAGTGGTAATTCATTATTACTTAAATAGAAAAATATATGGTTTGGATTTGACGTTTTTGGGAACGGTATTTTATATAACAGCTTTACCCATTTTTTTTTTGTCTAATTCAAAAGTAAAAACACAAAATAATCCCATTTCAAGATTTAATAAGACACTGAAAACCTGTAAGAAACATTGTAAACAATCCTGTCATCCTACTCAGTGCATTTTACTTCTCTTATGGTTAAACTTCTTGTATAAAAAGCGTAGTCTTTTGTTTAAATTTCTGAATTCTGTAGGGTACAAATATTTCAGACGAGGTCCATCAAATTTCAATTGTCGAATCACTCG
This sequence comes from Lepidochitona cinerea, assembly GCA_963971465.1. Classification (NCBI taxonomy): domain Eukaryota; kingdom Metazoa; phylum Mollusca; class Polyplacophora; order Chitonida; family Tonicellidae; genus Lepidochitona; species Lepidochitona cinerea. The sequence continues at coordinate 10,949,762 of OZ020560.1, read as the reverse complement.
TTGCATTTCATGTCCACGGAAACCCAGGAGCCACCTTGGTCCTGTTAACAAGTCAAATGGCCGAATGTCTCCGTCACCGAGAATATCTGAAATTAACAGAAAATAATGAGAGTAGAATCATTTACTGTATTTTTTTAGTTGCTACCTGCTATCATACAACCGTCAGTGTGTAGCAAGAAACTCACAACCTTCAGTGTGCACTAGGTAACACGAGAAAACTCAATCGGTACAAGGTACATTTAACTCACGACCTTCAATTGGTACCAGGAAAAACACAAACTTCTAGTGGTAGCAGAAAAATCATGACCTTCAATTGGTACCAGGAAACTCAAGAACTTTCAGCTGGTACCAGAAAACCCACGACCTTCAATTGGTACCAGTTAACTCACGACCTTCAATTGGTACCAGGAAACTGATGACCTTCAATTGGTACCAGTTAACTCACGACCTTCAATTGGTACCAGGAAACTCAAGACTTTCAGCTGGTACCAGGAAACTCACGACCTTCAATTGGTACCAGGAAACTGACGGCCTTCCGGTGGTACCAGTTAACTCACGACCTTCAGCTGGTACCAGGAAACTCAGGACCTTCAATTGCTTCCAGGTAACTCACGACCTTCAATAGGTACCAGTTAACTCAACATTCAGCTGGTACCAGTTAACTCACGACCTTCAATTGGTACCAGGAAACTCATGACCTTCAGTTGGTACCAATTAACTCACAACCTTCAGTTGGTACTAGGAAACTCATGACCTTCAGTTGGTTCCTGGTCACAAGAGAGAAGATCATTTCATATTTTATACAGCTCTCAAGATTATTCCACTCATAAGGCTGTATGGTCTACTTCAATGGGGAAGAAAACCTAGACCTTGTAATAGTTCACACTGGCTCATTGAGAGATTGGTGTTTTACACTACTCAAGATTATTTCTTACATAGCAATGTTACTATGTAATACAGTGATATCTAACTGGCAACTATTCCACATAGGGCGACTGAATAAAACCGCCAGAATCAGTTCGATTTCAACCTTGTGAGCATCCATCCCTTTAAACAAGTGAACCACCATATAGTAACAAATTGATTGAAATCATAACAGACCTATATAATCGTTCTGTCCAAACAATGCCTTCTTTTGAGTCCATGGATCTTTGGCCTTATACCTTGGTAATTCCACAGATTTAGCTGTCTCAGATCGAGGTAACAAACCTGAACAATTGAAAAGTAAAGGATACATCTATATCAAAAATAGTATCAGTACATGTTTTGTAGGTCTTCAGTTTTGGGCTATTTAGCAGACATCATTTTTAAAGATAATTAAAGTCATTTGGTTGATTGATTGATGTTTTACGCCGCACTCAAGATTATTTCTTTTTAATATAAGGCGGCATTGACAGGTTTAGTGAGGGAGGAAACTGGGCTCATTGCCCAGAGGAAACCCCCGACCTTCAGCGAGCACCTGGCAACTCTTCCACAACCGAGTGAAAAATCCACTCAAAAATTTTTCAATTTTCTATTGGGTTGAATGTGATTTGAACCCGCGCCACATCGATAAAAGGTCTGTGTGGGACTGAGGGGCGATCACTGGATCACCAAGATCCCTAAGTCATTTGGGATTAATGTAGAAAGAAAACAGAGTTCTTTACTTAAGAGGACTCTTAGCATATCTCTACAACACGTAAAGATCATGAGCTCTCTAAACTGGCATTTATTTATTTCCCAGAGTTGTGCCACTCTACAGAGATTTAACTGTATTTATTAATACCATAGAGCTATATATGAGGAATGATGGTCTGAGTCCACGTGATGTTTGATTTTCAGCCAGCGCTGTCATTACTATTGAATTAGATGATTAGGCAATTTAAATTCAAGATGGCCGACATCATGCGCCTGCCCATCTCACAGCAAAAACAGCTTTTTTTTAGAATGTGCGATCCAAACCAGCCAATGAGACTTGGCAATTCCATGTATATAAAACGTAAAGTTCTACACATTTCTACAACAAGGCATATGAAGATCTATAAAGTTTGACAACTTACCTCCCTGATGAAGTTTAATTTGATAACCAAACCGGCGAGGACCCGGCTTTCGATAAGGAGAAGGTGCTTCTTGAAAATTCAATTGTCTGCTGTCTTTAGGTATTTCTGAGAAGTTATTGGATGAAACTGTAAAGCATCTTGTGGCAGAGATGTTACTTGAGGATAATGATGGAAAACTTTGCCGTTGTATGGAGTTTACAACTGTCTGGTATACAAGATTTATCCTGCTTAAAGGTGTTAGAGACTTCAATAACCCTGCCATTGTAGGAACTGGAAAACACAAAACAGTGACAGTTGCATTGGATGAATACACAAGAGTTAGTAAAATAACACTGTTTCAAACAAAATATAAATAAATGGTTACCTACTCAAATTTCCTGTACACCTGTATACAGTACAGCATTTCTACATTATACTTAAATAAATTCTAACTCCCCAGTTAAACAGTTCGTCAGTTCAGTAATATTCTGTATGACCATAAAACCATTGATGTTGCAATTCTGTTGCATCTGTAAGAACTAAAATCATTGACATTGTAGTTCTGTTACATTCTGTATGACCATAAAACCATTATTAATGGATAAATGACAAGTTTAAGACAACGCCTCCTATTTTGTATAATTATAATTAGGTTGTTTACAAACATATACTGAGCAAAATCAGTCAAAAAGAAAATGAGATTGCTGGCACAAAACTTAGAAAATTCTAGCCTCTAGGCATTCCTTTTCTCTCTGCGACCTCTAATCTATACAGAAATCAGAACTTTACATAGGCCCTATAGCTTAACATTGAGACATCATTGTTGGTATCGGTATCTGATTTGACGTCATACGTACACAACCAACCAAGACAGGGTGTATTTGTGATTGGTTGAAATGACGACGAAAGCGTGCAAATGCCAAATAGGGCGTTAAATACGAACATATCTGCGATTGCTAACAGAACATATGCATATTTTCAATGCTTTTTCTTTCACACCCTGGGACCTAGTTCAATTTTACCGAACTTATGCAGTTATGGTTATATTAGAAATACCATATAAAATTATATCATAAATATAGATACCAGGTAAGGTAACCACAAGTTCGGTAAAATTGAACTACCTGGGACCTTACACTTACAGGAAGGTCGCTTTGTTCGAACACTATGCTTTTAAATTTAAATACTTTACAGTTGTACCTCACCACTGGGTGTCCAAGTTCTGTCCTGAACTGGGCAAAATTAGCCGCACACATAGGCAAAATAGTAATTCATAATATCAAATGACGTTGTTATTTATGTTTAGATAGTTATTAATCGGTACCAAGTACCATAATATTCATAGTTGTCAGAAATTATCAAATAACGGAGTAGGACTTTTACTTTAGTGAAGTAGGCAAAATAGATACTGCTGATCATATTCATACGAAGTAAGCTGGTAAGGCAGTTAACTAGATCAGACATTACACAGTTCCTAAATATCGTCACCAAACAGTTTATATAAATAAACGCCCCTGAAATTTGAATTCCTCTATGACGAAACAAAACCAGTCTGGAAATAAGCTGACAATCAATAAAAGAAATATGGCAAATGACAACTTCACCTGAGAACGCAGATATATAGTTTTGTTTCTTCTAATTAAAGGTTCAGTATCATTGCTCAGTGCTCGGTCACTCAGTCGCCGGATCGGGGCCTCGCGATCAAGTTTTGTTTCGACACACAGGTCAGTTCAGACACAAATGTCAGAGCAGTTTATCACTAAGTAGGTCTATAAAACACATAGGTAACTTTTAACGTCAAAGACAATACGCTCTTGATTCTGTTAGATAAGTTTTTCCACCAATAAATTTAAGTAAGTAACACGCCTTTATTTAGTTGTCAAAAATGCTTCGGTATTCAGCGATGGGGAGCTAGCTCAAATGGTAGAGCGCTCGCTTAGCATGCGAGAGGTACCGGGATCGATGCCCGGGTTCTCCAAGCGGTAATTTTTTTTTTAATTTTCTTTCTTTTGTTGTTGAGCCTTAGTTCAAAACAATAATTAATCGCACATATTTGAGACTGCACAAAAAAGTTTCATAATTGTACATCTTGAGAAAAATAACCCACAATTTCAATGTTCTCTTTTAACAATAACAGCGAAATATCACAATTTTGACAGCTCATGCTGAATTTTAAGTTAGCACACAAAAACATGAAGTGTTATTATTTTGGCTATGATCTTTCAGGAAATGGAAATCGTTATTTTTATGGCTACTATTACTTTTTCCATAAAGTAACGTATAATAGACATTATATAAGGATGTATGGGGGTTAAATGTCTTATACTCAAACTATATGTATTCCTTTAGTATAACCATAGACTTCTGGTATAACCAAAGCCCTGTGTGCCATTTTATGAAGTCAAATTTGGAATTTATCTGTACTTATTTCCTGCCATACTTTCCTATTAATTCTGTTTATTGTATATATAGTGAATAAATAATAAGAAAAAAAAATTAAATTCAAGAATTATTTTTTTTTTAATTTCAAACGAATGCATCTTTTAACTGAGGGATGGGTGTACTTTTTTTCGATACGCCATATGTACAGGAATTGGTATACAAGTTTATGAAATTATTTATAAACAAATAACCCCTTTATAGGATTCTAGTTATCATTTATAATAGTAACTTGATTTACTTAATCTACTAATAATTATATTAGTTTGGGATAGAAAGGCAATATAAATTTTATAATAGGCCCAAAATCCCTTGAATTCGATTTGTTAGAATCCAATTATAATGTACCGTATGTAACCAACTATAGTTCCTTACAGAAAAAACGGTACATTTAGGCCTACAGCTGAACTATAACGTCATGGCGCGAAGACTGCGTAGTGTCGTCGTCACAACGTCAAATTGGACCAGCAGCTCGCACAGTCGTCAAAGTAACGAGCATGACGTCAGGATAGCTCTTCAAATAACAAAACGCTGGATTTACGCTCAGATCGTTCAACTCCGGCTGCGGGAACGGACAGGGTTTGGTTCTCGGTTAAGGCCAGGTTGAATATAATTTCGGTCTCCCAAAAAAAGTTTAAAACATTTTGAAAAAAAGCACAGCGATGTCTGTAAAAAGAAGTCGAAGAAGTCGAAATCGAAGACTGCGAGACAAAGGTAGGAAGGTTGATTGTATTTTCTTATAACTAATTTGTTTTCCATGTAGGCCTACAACTCTTTGATTTGCTGGCTGTAGAAATTTCGTCATCAAAATACATGCATCCCATGTAACTAGGGCCTATTAAGTGTTTATTATATTTTTTTAAGTTTCTTAGTTGCGTGACTTTTCACTATTTATATTGATGGTAATTTGTTAATGGCGTTGTAGGCCAGCAAATGCGTGTACCGGTATATGTGAGACAGGGTTGTTTGTCATTTACATGGGAGCGTATAACAATGGCATGAGAATGAAATATTCAAAGTGATAATATAGAAAACACATATGTGCAAAACACGGCATATCACCGGCCCCCCTATGACAAATGATCCTTTTAAGGCTAATGAATAATACAAAGTTCGCTTCATTTATTTAAAAGGCAATTTTTTGTATTCTTTATTTTGTAGTGCAATGGCCAAAAGTAGAATTTTACGTGAAGTGGGATAGTCATCCACAAACAAAAGAAGTAAGTGATGGCGCATTTTTTAAAGTGCGGATTTTTTAACCTTGTTTGTGCGACGTTATATGGCAATATAATAATATGTTTATACCAACAAATTTTGCACAAACCTTCTGAGTGGCTTAGGCTCTTCAACCGGTAAATGTATTATATATGTTGTATAATGTGGATATGGCGAATAAATAAAATGAGCCCATTTTTATCAACAGGAATGGACGGAAGAACGCAGACGAAGGAGGATATTCTATCGTAGCACCGCCTATCGCAAGCGTCTTGCTCTTGTTCATAAATATCACCGTTTCATGGCGGACGGACGTCGTGTTGGAGGACGACGGCGTCGACGCTGACCCCCATGCATTCCTCTGAGCATCGATACATCCTGTAAAAACACCAACAGAAGGACAACGTTTTGAGTTCCAACATAAGACTATCCAATTTGAGCTTAAGCTAGCTGAACATTAAAATCGAAGACCTCCCGAAACATCATGATATAGCTGGCTCCATATGTGCTGTGTAAAAAAAAAACGGAAAAATTTAAAGACTTTAATTTTGAAATGGTGCCTTTCAACAGGCAACCCTTTGAAAAAATAAACTAAGATTAAGGTTTTACTCAGTGACTTCATTATTTACAATGGGAAATGATAGGTTATGTCAAACGCTGAGATTCGTGCAGATATATTTGAAGACGACGAAATGTTTACTTGCTTTCGAATCGTATATGTTTTGACTTGCTTGGCTTGTATTGTGCATGTAAGCTGCAAGATTATTTCACTTAAATATCGGCCATCATCATGGTCTGAGTTTGGTTTGTATGCCACAAGATTATCTCCCCCAAATATCGGCCATCATGATGACATGTGTTTGGTTCGTATGCCACAAGATTATCTCCCCCAAATATCGGCCGTCATTGTTGTCTGTGTTTGGTTTATATGCCGTAAGATTATCTCACCCAAATATCGGCCGTCGTTATGGTCTGTGTTTGGTTCGTTTGCCGCAAGATTATCTTACTCAAATATCGGCCATCATGGTGGTCTGTGCTTGGTTTTTTTGCCTCAAGATTATCTCACTCAAATATCGGCCATTATTATTCTCTGTGTTTGGTTCGTATGTCGCAAGATTATCTCACCCAAATATCGGTCATCATTATGGTCTGTGTTTGGTTCGTATGTCGCAAGATTATCTCACCCAAATATCGGCCGTCATTATGGTCTGTGCTTGGTTTGTTTGCCGCAAGATTATCTCACCCAAATATCAGCCGTCATTATGGTCTGTGTTTGGTTCGTATGTCGCAAGATTATCTCACCCAAATATCGGCCGTCATTATGGTCTGTGCTTGGTTTGTTTGCCGCAAGATTATCTCACCCAAATATCGGCCGTCATTATGGTCTGTGTTTGGTTCGTATGTCGCAAGATTATCTCACCCAAATATCGGCCGTCATTATGGTCTGTGTTTGGTTTGTTTGTCGCAAGATTATCTCACCCAAATAACGACCATCTCGCCCAAATACCGGTCATCATTATGGTCTGTGTTTGGTTTGTATGCCGCAAGATTATCTCATCCTAATATCTCCCATCATTATGGTCTGTGTATGGGTCGTATGCCGCAAGATTATCTCACCCAAATATCGGCCATCATGGTGGTATGTGTTTGGTTTGTTTGCCGCAAGATTATCTCGCCCAAATATCGGTCATCATTATGGTATGTGTTTGGTTCGTATGCCGCAAGATTATCTCACCCAAATATCGGCCATCATGGTGGTATGTGTTTGGTTTGTTTGCCGCAAGATTATCTCGCCCAAATATCGGTCATCATTATGGTATGTGTTTGGTTTGTATGCCGCAAGAATATCTCACCCAAAATGTCGGCAATCACTATCAGGGACCGCAGAGCGAGGGGGGCCGGGGGGGGGGGGGGCCCTGCCCCCCCCCCCCCCCCCCAAATTTTGGCCTACCAATTTTTTTTTTTTTTGGCAAAATATTTTTTTGCAGTTTTCTTACATACATATATGGACTTGATACGTGGACTTGATACGTGGACTTGATACGTAAGCATTGTCAATGTAATACAAAGTGTTCCAGAAAATTCTACTGACTAAGACCAAGCTCCTGTCAGTCGTCAACCTAATGAAATATCATAGGTTTACTTTATTACAACAATTTATGATGGGGTATAAAGGTCTAAATGATATACCTCTTTTTAACACAATTAGAAACTTGTCTCCGTGGTTATTTTAGACAAGAAGATTTTCCCTGTGCCCGTGTGTTTTAGTGTCCATAAATATATGGACTTGAAATAAAGTGGCCGAAATTCGGTGAGTTATACGAAGTGTGGTAGGGATGAGGGCCTTCGAATCTCGTCAATCTTTTTTAAACTACCGGTATTGCATTTTTTACATGCATATAAGATGATTTAAAAGATCAACGTCCTCGTAATTTTGTATGTGAGATGAAAGTTGTCAATCAATTGACACAAAATACAACACGTTCCAAATGAAAGCGTTAATATTGTTTACAGAGCAAAAAATGGTTTTATACGAGTGGTGTTAGTTTGCCAAAACAAAACGATCATCAATCCATCTTGTGCAATTTTAGTATTTTTGTTTTCATTATATTTGCTTTCTCAAAATATCAAAATTAAATGAAATGTTGGTAAGGTTCTTGAATCATTTTCTCGCGGGAAAACAAGGTTTTGGAAAGTGTTTGTAGACAACAGGTCTTTGAAATATACATTGCTGTTGCCCAGCGAAAGGCTAGAATTGGCCGGTATTTTACAATGAACTTCAGAATAAAGCAGATAAGTACCCTAGCTGTTGTATTCAGTTTACATTGTCCGAGAGGTGTAATCACAGTTAGGTCATTTGAAAGTAATATTCAGTGCAAATTATTTGTCACTGTGATAAACACTTGAGCTCGTTTTCAAGTCTTCAAATTTTCCATTTGTATCATATCATATTGTGACTAAGACATTTAAAGTTTTCTCATGGATGGTGCTGTACAATGTCAAAACGCCACAGTAGGACAATAAACGACTTGTTTCAAGCTAAGAGATCGAAAAAGTAAGTGAAATGTTGTTCTTGTGTTTATCGAGAGATTTTTTTCAGTGAGGCTGTAGTGGTGGAGCTAACACAAAGTCCTAGTTTTCGGGCTTATGGTAAACCAGGACTCAAACCCACATCGCATAAGCTTATATCGCCAGCAAGCATGCATGGTCACTTCCTGACCGGCAAGTTAGTAAAACAGGATGAGACACATGTGTGGGGAAGGGAGGGGAGTCCCATTGGCCGAGTGGATAAAGCAAACCATGACAGTTCTTCCTTACCATACGTGCATTGACTCGGCGGGTTCACGGCCAACAATTTCTCCCTACACAACATTTCCCCAAGCGAGATTTAATTCAATATTTAATGAATAACGTGGGCCATTTATTTCTTATATTCTTTTATTTTTCCAATATAAATTTGACCCACTAACATAGAAATAAATCGGAAATAAGCATCATTATTTGGTTGGAGTACTGGTTTGTAATCAGTCCAAAAAATCGGTATTATAGCATTTTTGCTATTATCATTCAGGAAAATGTAATTAGAATAATAATATCAGAGCCAGTACTAAACATGTTTACCTCAAATTATGATCGAAAAATATAAGCGAATAAATATTTAATTTCCTGAATTTAGGTTGTATTTCGGAGATTTCTTGCTCAATGTACACATTCTTTACAAATGATTCGACCGAAATTCTTAAAACAGAACACATACAAAATCCTTCAGCAGTTAACACTCCTACAGTTTCCAGCTAATTTATTCTATCATTTGACATTGGTTTCATTTTGAATTTTGCACACCACTGATGACACCTTACCATACTGAAAGTCTTTACACAGTGACCCAAACTTCAAGTTCCAAGTAATGAACTGATAGAAACTTATCTGCATGGGGATCCTGGACCTTGAAGTTGCCCCGCTGCAACTTCAACAACCTCTAGTTAGGGATCCCCTTCTTGGAGCAATAACTCACAGTTTGTGATATATCTCAGTTTTCCATTTCTCCATCAGCGCAAATTGAATAGCGATGGAGGTTGTGGTGTAAATCGGAAGTGTTTTAACAGGGTGTCTACCATTTTTTAGCTATCAAGCGATGGGTTTTTAAGCTGAATAAGTAATGCCAATGCCTCTGAGCTTCCGGTGCCGAGGTGGTCCCCGGACCACCGCTTCTTGAACTGGGGTCAAGTACCGATATTAGACATTTCTTTACTGAATGTAGTTATAAAAACAAGGAAGCAAATCATCATTTTTATTTCCAGAAAATCCTCAGAACGCATCTCCGGCCGTCTAGCGCCTCAGAGCTTCCGGGGCCTAGGTGGCCCCTGGACCCTCGCCTGTTGGGCTGTGAAATTTGTGTCTACCTTTTTTTAAGCTATCAAGCGATGGGTTTTTTTTAGCTGAATAAGTAATGCCAATGCTTCTGAGCTTCCGGTGCCGAGGTGGTCCCCGGACCACCGCTTCTTGAACTGGGGTCAAGTGCCGATATTAGACATTTTTTAACTGAATGTAGTTATAAAAACAAGAAAGCAAATCATCATTTTTATTTCCAGAAAATCCTCAGAACGCATCTCCGGCCGTCTAGCGCCTCAGAGCTTCCGGGGCCTAGGCGTCCCCTGGACCCTCGCCTGTTGGGCTGTGATAGTTGCCCCCCCCCCCCCCCCCCCAAACGCAATTATGCTCCGCGGTCCCTGATTATGGTATGTGTTTGGTGTGTATGTCGCAAGATTATCTCACCTAAATTTCGGCCGTCATTATGGTATGTGTTTGGTTCGTATGCCGCAAGGTTATCTCACCCAAATATCGGCCATCATTATGGTCTGGGGTTGGTTCGTATGTCGCAAGATTATCTTACCCAAATATCGACCGTCATTAGGGTCCGTGCTTGGTTTGTTTGCCGCAAGATTATCTCACCCAAATATCGGCCATCATGGTGGTATGTGTTTGGTTCGTATGTCGCAAGATTATTTTACCCAAATATCGGCCGTCATTTATGGTATGTGTTTGGTTAGCATGCCGCAAGGTTATCTCACCCAAATATCGGCCGTCATGATGGTCTGTGGCTGGTTTGTTTGTCGCAAGATTATCTCACCCAAATAACGACCATCTCGCCCAAATACCGGTCATCATTACGGTCTGTGTATGGGTCGTATGCCGCAAGATTATCTCACCCAAATATCAGCCATCATGGTGTTATGTGTTTGGTTCGTATGCCGCAAGATTATCTCACCCAAATATCGGCCATCATTATGGTATGTGTTTGGTTTGTATGCCGCAAGAATATCTCACCCAAAATGTCGGCAATCATTATGATATGTGTTTGGTGTGTATGTCGCAAGATTATCTCACCCAAATATCGCCGTCATTATGGTATGTGTTTGGTTCGTATGCCGCAAGGTTATCTCACCCAAATATCGGCCATCATTATGGACTGTGTTTTATTCGTATGTCGCAAGATTATCTTACCCAAATATCGACCGTCATTAGGGTCCGTGCTTGGTTTGTTTGCCGCAAGATTATCTCACCCAAATATTGGCCGTCATTATGGTCTGTGTTTGGTTCGTATGTCGCAAGATTATCTCACCCAAATATCGGCCGTCATTATGGGCTGTGCTTGGTTTGTTTACCGCAAGATTATCTTACCCAAATATCGGCCGTCATTATGGTCTGTGTTTGGTTCGTATGTCGCAAGATTATCTCACCCAAATATCGGCCGTCATTATGGTCTGTGCTTGGTTTGTTTGTCGCAAGATTATCCCACCCAAATAACGACCATCTCGCCCAAATACCGGTCATCATTATGGTATGTGTTTGGTTTGTATGCAGCAAGAGCATCTCACCCAAATATCGGCCGTCATTATGGTATGTGTTTGGTTTGTTTGCCGCAAGGTTATCTCACCCAAATATCGGCCGTCATTATGGCCTGGGGTTGGTTCGTATACCGCAAGGTTATCTCACCCAAATAACGGCCATCATGGTGGTCTGGGGTTGGTTTGTTTGCCGCAAGATTATCTCACCCAAATATCGGCCATCATTATGGTATGTGTTTGGTTCGTATGCCGCAAGAGTATCTCAGCCAAATTTCGGCCGTCATTATGGTATGTGTTTGGTTTGTTTGTCGCAAGGTTATCTCACCCAAATATCGGCCATCATGGTGGTCTGTTTTTGGTTCGTATGCCGCAAGAGCATCTCACCCAAATATCGACCGTCATTATGGCATGTGTTTGGTTCGTATGCCGCAAGTTTATCTCACCCAAATATCGGCCATCGTTATGCTCTGTGTTTGGCTCGTATGCCGCAAGATTATCTCACCCAAATATCGGCCGTCATTACGGTCTGTGTTTGGTTTGTATGCCGCAAGAATATCTCACCCAAATAGCGGACATCATTATGGTCTGTGCTTGGTTCGTATGCCGCAAGATTATCTCACCCAAATATCGGCCGTCATTACGGTCTGTGTTTGGTTTGCATGCCGCAAGATTATCTCGCCCAAATATCGGTCATCATTATGGTCTGTGTTTGGTTTGTATGCCGCAAGATTATCTCACCCAACTATATATTTTTGTTGTGAGCGAATGTGGTCCGAAGGATTAGAAAAATTCTTCATGGTCATTTTTCATGCCATGATATTGTTATCAATCTATATAGAGGCAGTCACCTGAACCCCGCCTACAGGTAAGATCTACCTCACAGAACTGATCACCTCAATCTCATAATATTTAGATATCTTGTTTTCGTTTCCTCATGGCAAACCCACGTCTAATTTTTGTTCGTTTTGATATCACCACACGCACCTCAAATGTTTAAAAGGTTAGCAAACTGAAATCGCATGACCATATAGCGCATAAGTCCTAGCTTGTCTGAAGATTTTAAAATCCCCTTTTGTTCCCCACTGACCACTCCAGACCCTGGACCCCTTCCCCCACTTTTAACCCAGTTTTAAAGTTCTATAAAATTACATTCAACGCATATGTTTTTAGTCTTGTGGTTCTTGATGAACATCGCACGTAGACCTACCCTGAACTCATATTCATATTTTTGAACACTGAAACACGCGGGCACAGGGAAAATCTTCTTGTCTGAAATAATCATGGAGACAAGTTTCTTATTTTGTTAAAAAGAGGCATATCATTTAGACCCAATCATAAGTTGTTATTAATAGTGATCATGGTTCGTGGAGGGCGGATACGAAGTATTTACATGGCCAGCGTGACAACGATCAAGCCTATAGATAATTTCGTTTCCCCCCTCCACGAACCACAATAGCGACTTTAAGCCTAGCGCACACGAGACGCGGCGGCTGAGCTCTCGTGTGTGCTAGGGTTTGTTTTGTTTTGTTATCTCTAAGAGCTTTATTTCGCCAACAAATTGGTCCCTTATTCAATCGCACACACACACCAAATAATACGGAACGGGAGAATGAATTGAATATTTGATGAGAATCAGTGTAGGCTTAACATCCTTCTATACTTATAATACGAGAAAAGTCAGAATTACAATATATATATTTATTTTAAACAGACAAGTTAAACTTGCCGAAGCAAATGACACAAAATGAACGACTGTAAGTTACAGAAATAAACATGATTTACTAAACGCTTGTGGAATTCGATATGCCAATAAACCAGCGCTTTCTTGACGATTTGGGACGACTTGTGGTCCACAAAAGCCGCCATTTCATAGACTTCGAATCAGAATTGTTCGCACCATAAAAAGAAAACATTCTATATAATCTTAGTGTAGCGCATTTAGCAACAAGGATCACACGGTTCTGTAGTTCTCACCGCCGCCGATGTCTTTGACGATTTCTCCTCGCCAAATCTGTAAGATATTTATGATATTTTTCAACCAAGATGTATTTTTTTCTGTAAGCAGGACTTCGTCGATACTGCTGTCTCTTGCGGCGCTCAATTGCAGCAAACTATAAAAAATGTAAAGGCACGAGTCATAAATCAAATAATACGAGATTCCATTCAAAATGTTAGTTTCATAAAATGCTGTAGATGTACTCCATTTTATAATCTGTCCTAGGTCGTTATGTATAAGTGCAGCAAAAATCTTATTTTTTTTTTTTTTATCATTTTAATGCATTCCTATTCAGACACAGTTCTACTGCCTACGACCTATATATATAACGTGACCCATACCTGCATGGCCATTTATCATTAGAAGTGATTAAGTTTTTCGTTGAAAACGGCCCGGAGAAAACCCCTGACCTTCGGCAACTCTCCCAAATACGGTATAATTCTGAAGAAATTGAAATTACCTGATTTTTCCTGAGCGGTCTTTTCCATTTGATGTTGTGACAGATTCGAGGCCAAACGACTGCAAAAAATTAAAAACAACCACAAAATCAGTGCTATATTTTATCTATGCAGGAACCTATGAAAACAACAAGGCCTACAACCGAACGCTCTTTTGTAAAAATAATTCAAATGGGAAGTTTACGTTAAAAAAAAACGCTTTCATTTTCCCTTTTTTTTCACCCCCGACAGTGAACGTTATCAAAGGTCGTAACAGGCAAAAGAAATTGGTCGATTTCCATTTAAACCTTTAGGTTTATTTTGCCCACTTTAAGGCCTGTACCACTATTATTTGTAGAATCTTCCGCTACTGGCACTTTTTTTCAGCAACACACAGCTCACGAGGAATATCGGGACTCACAACACATTCCCTACCTTTTATTGAACCAAATCTTTCGGTGGGGACCTTAAACAATCCTCTGGGAGTATTTTAAACACAATTTATTCATAGGTTGATGGTAGAAAAAATTAACTATCATTAGAAACATCTAATAGGGGTCGCATTGCATGTATTGCGTCAGATGTAAAGAGATTAACCCACCCCCAACTACCAGATCTCTATCCACACAAACAGGGGGGGGGGGGGGGGGGGGGGGGGGGCGTTTCACGAAGCGGTCGCACAGTGCAATCAATCGCAGTTGCCATATCGTATCGTACATATATCTCTTCAATATGGTATCCATTCGCAACTAGACTTAGTTTGCGATGCGAATGCTTTGTGAAACGAGCCTATGGTCTCATTCCACTTCTAAAATCATTTTCAGACAGTAACTCAACCCCTGTCCTTTCATAAAAACTACAAAAATGCCCAGAAAAACAAATGTAGAGGGCCAGGAAAGAATAATGATAGAACACACAAAAATATCTGGAGCTCCCTACCAAAAAGCGGAAGTAAGAAACTGTGACCTGTAGGCCTATCCTGTCAATTTCTTAATCTACAGATTCCGTTCACACGCACACGATCACACAGCCCGAAAAGGGTCTCTATGCTACGGCTATCTACCATACACTCTCGGCTATCTGCTATACACTCTCTCGGCTATCTGCCATACACTCTCCGCTATCTACTATACACTCTGGGCTATCTGTCATACACTCTTGGCTATCTGCCATACACTCTTGGCTATCTGTCATACACTCTCGGCTATCTGCTATACACTCTCTAGGCTATATCTATCATACACTCTTGGCTATCTGTCATACACTATAGGCCTACTCTCCGCTATCTGTCGTACACTCTCCGCTATCTGTCACACACTTTTGACTATCTGCTATACACTCTCTCGGCTATCTGATATACACTCTTGGCTATCTGTCACACTCTCTCGGCTATACACTCTCGACTATCAAACATACACTCTCTCGGCTATTTGTCATACACTCTCCGCTATACACTCTCTCGACTATCTGTCATACACTCTCGGCTATCTGCTATACACTCTCTCGGCTATCTGTCATACACTCTCGACTATCTGTCATACACTCTCGGCTATCTGCTATACACTCTCGGCTATCTGATATACACTATCTCGGCTATCTGTCATACACTCTCTCGGCTATCTGCTATACACTCTCGGCTATCTGATATACACTTTCTCGGCTATTTGTCATACACTCTCGGCTATCTGTCACACTCTCGGCTATCTGCTTTACATTCTCGGCTATCTAATATACACTCTCTCGGCTATCTGCTATACACTCTCGGCTATCTGATATACACTCTCTCGGCTATCTATCCTGCACTCTCGGCTATCTATCATACACTCTCTCGGCTATCTATCATACACTCTCTCGGCTATCTATCATGCACTCTCGGTTATCTGTCTGGACATCTCATCTTCACTCTCGGCTCTCGTGCAATTTTTTTGGGGATTGGGGGGACCCCAGATGGAAGGTCTGACCTTTTCCTGGTACCCGTCTCCATATAGATCGATCGAGTGAAAAGGGAGTAATTTAAACCCAGTCACGACAATGCGAGCGATTTTGGAACTAAATCAGTAAATGAAGTTTTTGTCAATAGTATAACTTACTTCCTTTCTCCCAGATGTCTGTGTTTCCTTTCTTAGCCATTGGGTAGACTGCAGTTATCTCAATTCAGCCAAAGAACTTAACTTTAATAGTTTTTAAATATTTTTAAGACAAATGGCGGTAGCCGGAAACCCTTCTTGTACGGTAACCGAAGCCAAATGTAAATAACTTGACGTTGGCAACGGAAACGTAGAATTAAATTTGTGGCGTATGTTACTAGCCTGTGACGTAACCAAAAACGTCACAATGGGGCTCGTTTCACAAAGCGTTTTCATAGCAAACGAAGCGTTACCACCGGACAACATAGTGAATAGCCAAAACTTTGACCATACTCAATAGCTTCTCGTTATAATGCCTCCTTCCCGTTATTATAATGCAAAGCAATACAAACAATGAAAGAGATCTATTTATAGATAATTTCGTTAGGTTTTAATTAATTATTTATATCTGTACTTTTTCATTTTTACTATCTGAGGTAAAATCCAAAGAAATATTTTCATCCTATAGCTTGTCGGCAGTTTTCTGTACAATTCCACATTCAGGCCAGTCCCAGAAATCTCGCGAGAGTGGAGAAATGCTTCATCCTTTCAATAGAGAGCACAGCAAGCAATCTAAACAGAGAAGTTAATCTTCGCATGCGAGACTTAGTTCTGAAGCGAAGGGGAGGTAAGCATGTGGGCACGATTGTACAGGCCCGTTCACACGATGCAATTAGTTGTATACAACTTGTTGCATGCGTCAAATTTCAGCGTGTGAACTGTCAAATCGGTCAAACTTTTGACGAATGAAATCTGTTGCAAGCGAGTTGTACGAATTAGGATCGGCTCTATTTCATACGACAAGTTGTACGTAATTGACCAATCAAAATGTACTCTGTTGTCACGTGATATTTTTATTCTGCCATTTCGCGATAAACATGGCGCCCGATCCTACCGATGAAAATAACCAGCCTTTCTAAACATGAGATAATCAGATCAAGCGATTTATGAAATATTTTGCCGATTAAGAAATTCTAGGAAACTTTTGTGTTCAAAATGAGACCAGAGACAAAAGCATAAACGCATGCAGACGCGCTAATGAGAATGCAATGCCAGGTAAGTGAAGCCAGTTATTTTCCACATTACAATAGACCATTTGCCAATTTTTCGCGCAACAATGGCATGACGTCGTGGCACCAATTTTAGACCGGACAAGCCCAGCTTCTAATTAGACTTCAGCTGTATTCAGTCGAGCTCCCGCTCATGCTAAAATTGTTCGCATTACTTGATTATTTCAGACATATACTGTCACAATATGGGGTTTCTTTTCTATGATATGTTGTAAAATAGCTGAAAATTTTTAGTTAAAAACAGACGGATGCTTTGTCCGGTGCACTACATAGAGCCGTAATTGTGACGTCGCTAAATTACGTCATTTGCAAGTAATTGGCAAATCACCTATTCTAACACATGTGTGATTTCCCTACATGTTGTGAGATAGGACAAAGCTGGCGTATAAACTAGCATATACGCAGAGAACGTTTTTATTGTGACGTCAAACGCCCTGACACTGAACGACGTCATCATTTTTAAATTTTGGTGACGTGATGGAACACGACGTCACTGGATGACGCCATCACCTAAACGCGAGTGGGGATGTCAGGCCGTTGTGTTTGCCTAGCATTTCACCTGTAAAACTAACTTATAAACGCAGGACAATGTTAATACTCGACGGGAAGACTTGAAAGTGAACTTCCATAAGCTAAAAGTGTAGATATATCTTTAAAAAGTTATCAGGTCTGTTAGTAGACTTAAAAATGGTAACACATAAAACATTTTTTGAAGCTAGCACCCCTATCATTTTTCCGATATAGATTCGTCCACGAGGCAATCAGGGAAAAACTATTCAGCTATAACGTAGGGGTTGCCAATTCTTATTTTGAAGTAGAAAATAAAGCAAACTACTGAAATTCAGTCTTTCTTTACATTAAAGTTTATGTGTTAGAATAGAAATAATGGATTGATTCTCTGCGTATACGCTGTGATAACTGCAAGAAAAAAGGAAGTGTCCACACTTTTTGAACTCGGGCCTCCGGCCCTCGTCCAAAAACAATGGACACTTCCTTTTTTCTTGCAGTTATCACAGCGTATACGCAGAGAATCAATCCATTATTTCTTAATTATACAAATACAATATTCTACTTCTACATGTACCGTAGTATTTTTGTCTTTCGCCGTAAAATGTTTAATTTCAACTACGGCGTACTGTCATGGCATGCCTTTGTTATACTTTAAACTGTTAGTTTCACAGACACAGCGACTCTTAGAGTCCTTCGTTTTAATTTTAAAACTTAAAAGTTGGAGGACAGCGACAGTCGACTGGAAGTTTGTTTCACCGCCAGTTATGAAAACTGTCCTAAAAATATCTTTGACCTATATTTTATCAATGGGGCTCCAGAGAGTGGATGTAGTTTTTAAAATCAAGTTTTATTAATTGCAACATGTATTCACGTGACATTTTGGATTTTTATTTTTCTGGGGAGTTTTTTACCCCCAACAATCTGGTTGTATATCTAAAGTGAATTTAGAAATTAATTAAGGTACATCAACATTTCAAGTAAAATAATTCAGTCAGAGTGTGTCATGATATTGATAATTGATATATGATTATGACACAATTTAATATCTAGCCATTTTCAATCAACAGCTGATCAACTAACACACAGTACAATATTTTGACTCTGGGAAACTGGAATAGGAGTTTGGAAAGGAAGAGCTGGACTCCCTCAGAGGATGTGTTTGTGTTAACTTGCAAATTGGACCCATCTCTTGATTGATTTCTACCAAATACACTGAAATACACTGTCACAAACTTAACTTGGTAGGTGTTTTTAAGGTTGACTTTTTTTTCCTTATTAACAAGGTTGTTAGCACCTTTTTAAGAATGATAGACTAACTATTTGGAACCCAGTATGTTGTATAACTCATCTTTCCTAGATATTTTTATTCCTTTAATCATTTTTTTAATGTATTATTTTTTTACAGGTGGGAGGGATATTCTTTTTTATTATTTAATCTGTTTATTGTTTAGTTTAATACTTGAAATATAATGTTGCTGAGAATGATGGGTCAATTCTTTGTAATAAGATTATTCTATATTGTTTTATATCTGCAGGATGCAGGACAAAGAAAGAAAACTACAGGAAGTTATTGTTTGTGAAATACAATATCAGGCACATATCTAGCATTTTCAACTAAGAAATGAAAATAATTGAAAATATTAGAGCCATTTTTTCCGAAAGTTGAATACCAATTTGAATAATATATGAACACCACATGTTTCAAGGTAAATGTAAGTTGAATTAAAAAATAATGAATATAAAATAATCATTAATTCACATAGTATCTAAAATTGTAGGAATTTAAACTCATCCAAGATCATTTTTTTTTCCAAAATTTTCTTCTGAAAAAAATGTACATGTATGTATTTATTTTATGGAGTCTCCATACAAATAAAGTAGTTTAATGAAAAAGTGTAATTGAGTCTGTGTGCTTTTTAAAATTTTAACTTGAGTTTAAATATTTTACTTATGTCAAGCTCTTCACAAGGGAAGAAAAGCTCCAGATTCAATACTATGACTCAACTGAAAACTGAAAACGATTAATCCAAAGACAAGTTTAAATTCACAGTAAGCTGCAAGTTTAAATTCACAGTGAGCTGCAAGTTTAAATTTACAGTGAGCTGTGACTATAAATTAACAGTAAGCTGTGACTATAAATTACAGTAAGCTGTGACTATAAATTTACAGTAAGCTGTGACTATAAATTTACAGTAAGCTGTGACTGTAAATTTACAGTAAGCTATGACTGTAAATTTACAGTAAGCTATGACTATAAATTTAAAGTAAGCTGTGACTAAATTTACAGTAAGCTATGACTGTAAATTTACATTAGGCTGTGTCTGTAAATTTTCATTAGGCTGTGACTTTAAATTTACATTAGGCTGTGACTTTAAATTTGCATTAGGCTGTGACTTTAAATTTACATTAGGCTGTGACTTTAAATTTACATTAGGCTGTGACTTTAAGTTGACATTAGGCTGTGACTTTAAGTTGACATTAGGCTGTGACTTTAAAGTTACATTAGGCTGTGACTTTAAATTGACAGTCTAAATTTACCGAAGTTGTAAGTTTAAAGGCACACTCGCCGCAAAAAATTCAGAATATTGTTTACATTAAAAACAGTGGATATTTTCCCCAGACAGGAGTAGATAGAAACATTCCACAGCTCCCCCCCCCCCTCCCCCCCCCCCCAAAAAAAAAAAAATGTTTTGGCAAGTTTTTATATTAGTACGAAATTGAAAATTGTATAGGTAAACAATGTAAACAAACTTTCAATCTCAAGCGCTCTAATGATTTGAACAATGTGAATATAACTGGACATGTGCCCTACGTTTAATTTTAGTGGTTTTATTTGTTATAGGGAATTCCTGTAAAATGTAAAAATGTGCGTTTAAATTCATTTCTGAATGGAGACAAGATACATTGTAAACTCAAGTCACTGACAGTTTCGTACTTCTTTGTAGTCTGTCAAAGGAGCACCTGTTTACAATAAACAGTTACAGTCATGTGATAGTCAGAGTTTTATACAACTTGACTGTGTGTGAACGGCGAGTTGCATGCAACTCAAAACATGCAACTTGACGCATGCAACAAGTTGTATACAACTAATTGCATCGTGTGAACGGGCCTTTACGTTTCCTTGATGCAAATTCATAAAGTTACAAATATGACGTTCACAACCATAATGAACTGACGTCCCGTGACGTCTGCTATATAGCCTACGTGACGCGTTATATGACGTTAGGGATTCTTCTTCTAAAAACGTTGACACCGGAACGCCAAAATATCGTCAGATGCTTGAACTCAGGCTGCGGAAACGGACAGGGCTTAGTTTTCGGTTAGGGCCGAGTTAAATCTCAAAAAAAAAAAAAAAATTGTAAATCACAGAAATGGGGAGAAAACAAGCAGTGAAGAAGAGATACTACGATCGAACACAATACCTCAGAAGTAAGTAGATTTGTTTAACCCAGAAGCTTGTTTCATAAAAGTTAAAACGGTGTACAGATGTATTTTTTGGCGTAACTTTCATAGCAGCGTAAAAACTTACGCTGCGCCGCTTTCTGAAACAGGCTCCTGGACTGGACAATTGTGTTACTTTGAATTTTCATAAGCCTATAAATATGACAGCCTTGGTTTTAAATTTTCTTTCTGAGTTCCTACATGAGGTGTTTTGGTTTGACATTGTGTAATAGTATATTGTATTAGATATCGGGTTTTCCTCCATTTCAATTGGAAATATTCAGAAAAAAATAGTTTTTTGCAATTCGAAGCAGCATTCGAGTTGCTGTTCTGTTGGTCAAGCATTAGTTGGCTGTCATTTCTAGGTCAAATAAGACATATTTACGCAAGACCTCTTTAATTTTCATCCAAATTCATACGTTGGTTTACATGAAATTAACTTAAGTAAACGCTAAAGGAAAATCTTGATAGGCCGAAGTTGTAGTCAAACAGATTTTGTTTTAAACCACTGATTTCAATGTCTAAAAGAAAAAGTATGGAATTTGCAGAAAAGTCTGTGGATTAACTTCAATTTAATTCTACCCGTAGAAATAATAGTCGCCTTCCTGTAATTGGTACGCCCATACTTAACTTTGTTCATGCATTCATTCTATCCATTTATGTTCAAAATACATCTGCTTTGTAGTTACTAAAAGTCTTCAATCAACTGGCTTTAAACTATTGAACGTCATTTTGTTTTTCAGTACGGTGGCCAAGACTTACAACTTCCATTAAGTCAAAACGGAGACTTCAAACCAAAAAGGTATACATCTTCACCATTAATTAGATCATTTAATTAACATATATCTTATAAATATAGTGTGATGTAATCCATATAGAAATTAGCACATTTCCTCCCGAAAGGGCGTAGGCGATAGCTGCAATAGAAATGACCGTAACGTAGAAACATAGGGTACGCTGCTTTGTTTCCATCGAATTCCCAATAACCACAGCCCCCCCCCCCCCCCCCCCCCCCCCCCCCTCCATGATATCAAGTTGACATTTGGAAGGTAATTTAAACTTTATACGATATACATTTAAAATTAGGGATGATTCTATAACTTAAGTATTGGCTGAACTGGTTTTCGGTTATTATTATAGAAGTATCGTATGACATTACATTTTGTTGATTTTCCTGTCTGTTTCAGCAATTTCAAAGACGAAGATATTACCGTCGTATTAAGTACGCTGGCGTTTCCCGTTACCTCGGTTATTTATCAGAAAGAAGTAAAATTGGTCGACCTCGTGGATCAAATAACAAAAGACGTCGTTAGGTGAATGATATCTTGACATATTGAACTGAATAGAAACACCTAGCGGACCTGGGAGTTTTAAAGACACTGTACATCCCATAAGTGAGTGCCAAATTATTCCACCATGAGTGCTTTAAGACGTTCCAGGCCGAAGTAATGGAAAGATGTATATCTCCATCAACCACGTGATGAAATTCTACCAATGAGATCTCTCCCTGTATCTCCCGGACTAACTTGATGGTCAAACTGTTAGTTTGATGCCCAGTCTGTGAATAAAAATAAATGGCTTTTAAAAACTTTCTATTTGGTTTCTTTTAATTGTATGTACGTGTATAATAGTTTTCCTTGCATCCGTTTGTTTTAGTGTCTATACATTTAAGAG
Organism: Lepidochitona cinerea; assembly: GCA_963971465.1. NCBI lineage: Eukaryota > Metazoa > Mollusca > Polyplacophora > Chitonida > Tonicellidae > Lepidochitona > Lepidochitona cinerea. The sequence continues at coordinate 10,926,987 of OZ020560.1, read as the reverse complement.
TGGAAGTATCGGGGGTGTAGTGTGAGAAATCCAATACATCTCGTATCGCTACCGGGACTTAACAGATTTGTCCAAATCAATAATACAATGATTGATTGCTAAAGCGGCATGAGCTGCCAAAATTCACACTTTTTTCATAATTTCTGTTCGTCGCGGCAGTAAGATGCTTTGAAGGCCATCGAAAAACTAAATGATTGGCGTTGGAATGAGGAAAATCCATACAGTATGTGGCCCACGCGAACCGGAATAGTGTTCGAAAAGTAAACAAAATTTAAATAACCGGGACGACCATTGATTCATTCTAAGCCAAAGTTAGTTCAAAACAATACTGAATCGTACATTCTCGAGGCTAGAAGCACTAAAAAGCTTCTAAATTATATGTCTTGACAAAAATAGCCGATAATTTCAACATTCTGTTTTTACGTCAAAATATCAACATTTTGGCAGCTCATGCCACTTTAAATGATTTGTAAGGGAATCAGATTTATAAGCTAGCCATGAAATTAAGCATGGACAAATATAATATGTCCAGTTATGTTTACGATGTCAGAATGGCGGCGTAATGGCATACCTATATGTAAAAGTGGACTCCGAACGTCAAGCGATTCTTCAGAAACGTGTTACTTCAGTGTTGGATTACACTCATTTCAGGTCTTTTTGTTTTTAATCTAGTCTTCTTAAAGTGGCATGAGCTGACAAAATTCACACGTTTTTCAAAATTTCTGATCGTAACGACAGTAAGAGGCTTTGAAGGCCATCGAAACACTAAATGATTGGCGTTGGAATGACGAAAATCCATACAGTATGTGGCCTGTACGAACCGAAAACGTGCTCGAAAAGTAAACAAAATTTAAATAACCGGGACGACCATTCATTCTAAGCCAAAGTTAGCTCAAAATAATACTTTACCGTACATTTCCGAGACTAAAAGCACTAAAATTGACGTATAATAATACGTCTTGAGAAAAATAGCCGATAATTTCAACATTCTGTTTTGACGTCAAAATATCAACATTTTGGCAGCTCATAGGTCGTTTGAAAGACCTTAGAATGATTCTCGTAATTTACTGCGATTATGTACATTTCTGGCTCGTCGTTTGTTTACATTGCGGATACCTAACAAATCAAATTTTTACTATCAAATCAAAAAATACAAAATGATGTCCAAACTTTTTAGAGAGACTAACTTCCTCTATACTCTAGCTGTAAAAAATACAGAAACCAGAGTTGTGGTCAAGCAAGTGTTATAATCCCGGCCCAAGCTCATCGTCAAAGCCGTAAAATTAAGCCGAATATTTACGTTATAACGCCGTAAATTATGGCGTATAACGCCATAATATCGAGTCAAAGAAGGCAGTTGTAACGCCGTATTCATTTTTTGTTTTCCTTGGCGGAAATCAGCCACCGTAGCATTTAGACCTGGCTGAAGGCTTTTACACTTTTGAAAAACTCAGCCCATCAAAACTCCACATAAACAGATCTCCATTAAAACGAAACGAGCTGCCGAAATTCACACCTTTTTTCATAAATTCGGATTGTTACCACATTTTGAACGTTTTTAGATAATCACATAACTAAATTATTCACGTGGAAGTCCAATACTGAACACAACGTTGAAAACAAATAGGTCGCATTATTTTCTCCTAATTATGAAACCATGTATTCTTCGATGGGAGAACTTAACAAACTGACACGTCGCTTCAACGGCTCCGTACATTAGGAACTGTTTGAGTTGAAATGCCCTGTGAGTAACATTGGTCACAAGGGCCTCCTCCAAACATGTCGGTGAACTCATTTTGACCGTTTTATCAGCATCTTTTGTTGGTAAGGTTACTTAATTTTCATTTACGTCTCCTTAAGAATTGACGTCGTGTATGGCAACAGGCGCTACATTGAGTTGTTGGATCAATCTTACAATTTTTTCAATTCAGTTTTATTGCTCGACTTTGGAATTTACAAAGTATGGCATAACATAACATTAACTTAACATAACAAATTAAGAAATAAAATCATTGGGACGGAATGTTACAATAAACATATTTACAAAACACACAATGTATAAGGTGGAGGTGCTCAGCTGGGAGCTGGTGTTTTCAGTATATAGTTCTGACGCAATGCAATAGCGAAATGACGTGGTTGTCATACAATTAGAACAACGTCGCGGAACCGAAACAAACCGTTTGCATTGTAACGTCAAAATCACGAAGGTATTTATCTACATTATGCAAGTGCATCTATTCAAAAGCACTGTTACGCCAATAACGTCAATATCTTCCGATTGCATGACGTCATTTGCTTTGGTAAAATTGCATTCTGTGACATCAGCAACGCCAAGGGAACTGAGACCATAGTGACGTAAAATTCCCCTTTCAAACAACAAAACGCTCAATTTTTTTCAGATCGTTCAACTCAGGCTGCGAGAACGGACAGGGTTTGGTTCTCGGTTAAGGCCAGATTGAATAAATTCGATCTCATTTCGTAAAAAAAAATATTAAAAAGAACCAGCCATGCCTTATGTTCGACATGTGTATAGAAGAAAACCTAGATTGAGTTACTATAAAGACGGAAGTAAGTATAGTACTATTTTAACTTGATTTGTTCCATATTTTAACAAATGTTTTCGAATTTGAATTATTCCTGAACAGCATATAGTTAGTACGGGGCAGGGGCCTGTTTCACAAAGCGGCGTAGATGTATTTTTTGCGTAACTTTCCTACTAACGTATCTCTACAGTATGGCCGGTTGCTAAGGCATTTACGTAAAAACTTACGCTACGCTGCTTTGTGAAACAGGGTCCAGGGCCCAATTTTACAAAGCGATCTTAGCTTAAGGTAATCTTAATTACCAATGGCAACGTATACCTTTAGCATTGGTTGCCATGGTAGTTAAGATCACACTTAGCTAAAATCGCTTTGTGAAACTACCCCCAGGTCATTATTGTTTTCTTTGTTTCTAACTTAGAAATTTTAAATAAAAGTTAAATAGGCCTAGGGCATTTAAAAATTTCTTAAGAAATGCATACGGTAGGCTATATTTTGTTAGTAAACTTTACAAAGTTTAAAACACTTATTTTGTTACTGTGACGTTTAGTCAGTTAGATTTTGGGGCAATAAAGAGCATACAATTGAGAACTCTACTGAATTGATTTGTTATTACTTTCTGTTATTTCAGCTGTAACGTATACTGTTCGTTGGTTGGTGCCCTACCCAAGATCTGCAGCGGTAAGAGTTGACTTTTTCTTCTTATTGTGAATAGCGTGCAGGCGCGTCATGTCGGTTGCTTGAACAACAAGTATACGGGTTCCGGTCACATTTGAACCTTGACCCTGTTTCACAAAGCGGCGTAGCGTAAGTTTTCACGTAACTGCCATAGCAACCCATACTGTAGAGATACGTTAGTATGAAAGTTACGCAAAAAATACAACTACGCCGCTTTGTGAAACAGGCTCCAGATCCGGGCTATAATGTTGGCGGAGGTGTGCCAGGCACACACTACATGTACACTTGCGGTCTATTTTTTTGTTTAGCGGCGTCGCAAATTGTAGAGACGCAAGCCTTGATGTGTTTGACGGCCCCAATTTTTAACACTGAGTTCGTGATCGTTACATCAAACCATTATTATTAAACTAATTTTCGCTCTCGCTTTATTTGTTTAAAGAGGTAGTGGAACTATAAGGTCTGGTATAACCATAACCTTTTAAAGGTGTATAAGGTAGGCTAAAGGAGTTTTGTCCAATTGTTTGACCTACCGAATACGGAACTATACCTTTAGAAATAAATCTGTTTGAAATTCATTTGTACCCACGTCATCGCCATTTACTAAAAGTGAATATGGATTTAGCCCCTACTAAATCACACCAGTCCGTAAATTATCAAGTTGGGAAATACAAAAGAAGGTATTAGCAGAAGTCTATCTTCTGGTTTTAGCCTACTGAATTGATCCCTATAGGGCCTGGGAGTCTACCGAGAGATTTCGCGATATCCGGTGACAGGTGACGTTTTTTTATGACGTTTTCAGTTCGATTGGCGTTTTTTGTTCCAAAACGTCAGAAATGAGCGTCATATTCGAACGACAAAAGGCTTCCCACATGCGTAATGACAACGCCGGTGACAGGAAATTTGTGGAATTGTCACGTGACTCCCGCTCCCTATTATGGTCACGCCATCGTCTTCTGTCTCCGCCTCATGGTGATACTTATAATATTTTCTTGACGATTAGCGTCATTTATTTGGAGCTATATATACTAGCATAAATTAGAGTTGGATTTAGTTGAATTTATCTTTGAAAAACTTGTACAATTGTAATATAACAAAAGCAAAATTATCAAATGAAAATGGTCTCATTAACATAGGTTTAGTTGTTAAATTTTGATAATTTTCCGAAATAGTGTTTGGAAAGTAAACAAAATTTAAATAACTGGGACGAACGGTCATTCATTCTAAGCCTAGGTTGGTTCAAAACAATACTTTGTCGTACGTTCTCGAAACTAAAACCACTAAAACGCTTCTGAAGTATACGCCTTGAGAAAAATAGCCGATAACATTTTGGCAGCTCATGCCACTTTAATTACCTGGAATTCCTACTGATGACTAATTGTCAAACTACGAGGTAGTGCAAATAAATATAAATACTATATTATTTTAATATTTGTTATAGAGTTTCATATTTCCTGACGATGACTATTTTTATGTTTTTAGGGTCGCGCCTTCGAAAGGAAAAGGCGTCGTTATTACCGAAATCAGAAGCTAAAGGCCGTACGTCAGTACCTGAACTACACCAATCAAGAGGACAGAAACAGCGTGGCGTCAGCAACCTCCGCTAAAAAGAAGCGCTAAGCACCGAATTCCCCCAACCTTGTACCAAAGTTATTAGAAGGGGTGGATGCTCTATTTAACATTCCAGTTATTTGGTCTTTTGCTCAGCCCATCACATTCCACGTCACACAGAAGAAATCTTCATTATCTACTATATAGACGTCAACGCCAAGGAGAATTATTTGCTAATTGTAATGGCACAAAGCTGCATTACCTGGTTACCCATTTATTCGGTGCATGGGAAAATACCCAAGCTTCTCCCACAATCCATCACAACCGAATGTTGATGCCTCAATCTACGCCAGTGGCTACAAACGCTTACCTCAATTTCACCCAGCGTCTGTTGGCGCAAACAAGAAAGACGCCCAAATCGTTTAACGTTCACAAACGTGACGCTTATTCCCCCGAACAGCGACTGTCAGGATCGTTTCATAAACGCAATTCGTCCCTGGGACTGTCTTCCAAGGTGAAACGCCGACGTCACCCCTGCGCTGATACATCAAACAAACGCGGAGGAAAATAACAGTAATATTCTGGTAAAAAGGTCACCATCTTGAAAAGACAGACGGTTTGGTTTGGTTGAAAAATAAAATAAAAATGCAACATTTAAAATAGAATTCTTCTTTTGTGATTTTCTTTAGGTATTATTTTTCACTCTCACCATTGTTTACTTATACCGGTATTACCATATTGATCGCATCGGCAGCAAATACATATATCCTGAATACAAATGGCGTTAGGAAGCAGGCATATATCAAAATAGTTTACTACAGACGAAAATACAAAAATAATCGTAAATTAAAGTGGCATGAGCTGCCAAAATGTTGATATTTTGACGTTAAATCAGAATGTTGAAATTATTGGCTATTTTCTCAAGACTTATAACTCAGAAGTTTTTTAGTGCTTCTAGTCTCGAAAATGTACGATAAAGTATTATTTTGAACTAACTTTGGCTAAGAATGAATGAATGGTCGTCCCGGCTATTTAAATTTTGTTTACTTTTCGAACACGTTTTCGGTTTGTACAGGCCACATACTGTGTGGATTTTCTTCATTCCAACGTCAATCATTTAGTTATTCGATGGCCTTCAAAACCTCTTACTGTCGTGACGATCAAAACTCATGAAAAAAGTGTGAATGTTGGCAGCTCATGCCACTTTAAGCAAATGCTTAATGCCTTGGGTAAAAAAAAAAACTTTCGGATGTCACTTTTACGGCTCCGTAGATTTATCATCGTGATATGACGTTCAGAAAGAGGTACAAGCTTACCGGACAAATGGGACCCTTTGAATCACGTCTATATAAGCCTATCTGGGCTTGTATTAAGCCTAAAAAAATTCTGCCCATTAAGAATAAAACTTATGTGTTATGTCGCAGACCTTCGATTTTGAGGCCCCTGAGGCGTACCGTATATGGGAAGAATTGGGGGCGCGGGGAAGGGGTGGGGTGGGTGTAGGGGGGGGGGGGGGGGGTAGGGGGTAGGTATGCTAGAATGCGAGAAGGTGGCTCTTGGCGTAAAAATTTACGTAGCACAATATCGTCGAGCTGAATTTACAAAAATTAGGCCAACCTGTTTGCAGCAATTTAAATAGAATGTTGCTAGCTATTGTTTTTCAAATGGATGAACGTGAGTTCCAGACTTTCTGAATATATATCGGGGGTCGCATTCAATCGATGCTGCTGGATCGATTGCATTCGTTTGGCTACAAAGTACATAGTTAAAAAAGTGTTGACCCGAAGGTTCACTAGTCCGAAGGTCCACCGGTCCCACTCCGAAGGCTCACTAGTCCGAAGGTCCACCGGTCCCACTCCGAAGGTTCACTAGTCCGAAGGCCCACCGGTCCCACTCCGAAGGTCCACTAGTCCGAAGGTCCACCGGTCCCACTCCGAAGGTTCACTAGTCCGAAGGTCCACCGGCCCCACTCCGAAGGTCCACCGGTCCCACTCCGAAGGTCCACTAGTCCGAAGGTCCACTAGTCCGAAGGTCCACTAGTCCGAAGGTCCACTAGTCCGAAGGTCCACCGGTCCCACTCCGAAGGTCCACTAATCCGAAGGTTCACTTGTCCGAAGGTTCACTATTCCGAAGGTCCACCGGTCCCACTCCGAAGGTTCACTTGTCCGAAGGTTCACTGGTCCGAAGGTCCACTAGTCCGAAGGTCCACCGGTCCCACTCCGAAGGTCCACTAGTCCGAAGGTTCACTAGTCCAAAAGTTCACTAGTCCAAAGGTTCACTAGTCCAAAGGTTCACTAGTCCGAAGGTTCACCGGTCCCACTCCGAAGGTCCACTAGTCCGAAGGTTTACTGGTCCGAAGGTTCACTGGTCCGAAGGTTCACTAGTCCGAAGGTTCACTGGTCCGAAGGTTCACTGGTCCGAAGGTTTACTGGTCCGAAGGTTCACTGGTCCGAAGGTTCACTGGTCCGAAGGTTCACTGGTCCGAAGGTTCAATGGTCCGAAGGTTCACTGGTCCGAAGGTTCACTAGTCCGAAGGTTCACTGGTCCGAAGGTTCACTGGTCCGAAGGTTCACTGGTCCGAAGGTTCACTGGTCCGAAGGTTCACCAGTCCGAAGGTTCACTGCTCCAAAGGTTCACTGGTCCGAAGGTTCACTGGTCCGAAGGTTCACTGGTCCGAAGGTTCACTAGTCCAAAGGTTCACTGGTCCGAAGGTTCACTGGTCCGAAGGTTCACTGGTCCGAAGGTCCACTAGTCCGAAGGTTCACTGGTCCGAAGGTTCACTGGTCCGAAGATTCACTGGTTCCCAACATCCCAGATATAATGCGCTAGATCTCAAATAAGACCATCCACTATTTGGATGAGAAAAGCTAAAAAGTGGTACTGATATAGACATTTTATTGTAGCAATAAAAAAATCGGAGTAGCGGTACTTGAACAGGTATGAAAAATAAAAAGTACTCTAGACATATATATGAACGTTTACAAAGTCGACACTACGTGTCTTTCTAGATATAAGTATAAAGGCCCGTTCACACGATGCAATTAGTTGTATGCAACTTGTTGCATGCGTCAAATTTCAGCATGTGAACTGTCAAACCGGTCAAACTTTTGACGCATGAAATCTGTTGCAAGCGAGTTGTACGAATTAGGATCGGCTCTATTTCATACGACAAGTTGTGCGTAATTGACCAATCAAAATGTACTCTGTTGTCACATGATATTTTTATTCTGTCATTTCGCGATAAACATGGCGCCCGATCCTACCGATGAAAAGGTCATCTTTTAATAATTTTTTCCCAACTTTCCAAACTATCTTATAAATAAAAGGATTTAAATTGAACATGTCATGACATGCGAATAACTCTGTAGAGTTTCTAAGGAAAATAAAATATTTAGTTCGACTGTTTTATACACCCCGCATACCTCTTACTTCCTTAGGAAATTCAATGTCATTCTCTTTATCAGTCTGCACCCCCCCTGCTACCGGGAGGTACGCCTGTGGCTGTGCATAACATCATCGAATTAAATATTTCCTTTTTCCTTGGAGAGATCATAAATTCTGAACTGTACACTGTCTCGACTAGATGTCAGCAAAGACTAAGGGATACTGTCTCGTGGGAAAATGATGCTGAGGAAACTATCCTTGGGTCTGGGTAGGCCTATACCCCACGGGCTATATTGTAGTGTGGAAGATGATATCGGTACTGCTCTTCGGACTTGTGAACCTTCGGACTAGTGAACCTTCGAACCAGTGAACTCTCTCATTCGGACTAGTGAACCCTCGGACTAGCGAACCCTTCTCAAAATTTCAAGAAAAACGATACCGCAATAAGTACGATGAAGTGAAAAACTTTACTGTTGCCTTGACTGCAACGAGAGGTTAAAAGTCAGATTTGTAGACAGAAAAAACACAATCAGTCAATAGGACTGCCAATATAGACCTACAAATCCTGACCTTTGAGAGATGCAGATTGATTGATTGATGTTTTAGGGCCAATTCAAGATTATTGAAGTGTTATTCAAGTGTTAGTGGGAGAGGAGACCGGGCTCTCTCACTATATATAGAGGAAACCCCCGACCTCCGGCCAGTATATAAGCTGCAAAAAATTTCAAGCTATTTGGATGACCAAAAATTCACAAAGAAAACTTTCCTCTCTGACATATTATCATATTTATTGGTTCCCCAAAATATAGGCCTATAACCTCTAAAAAATATTTGTCTCTGGTTGTAAGACCTGCAGCTGGATCCTCTTTCTCGAACGTAAACTATTAAACAAAATTTGTAAGAAAAATAAAATTCCTGCATGTAGACCAAGATGACATTTTTTGTAAGTTTTGATGTGAAGTCAATCAAAACTTCTTTACAAAAAGCTATTTGTGTATAATAAAGGACAAAATTGACAACCATCATGATAAACAAAAAAATTACTCAAGGTTAACATTATCATGGGAGTTCATGTGAAGTTGAAAAGTTGAGTTATTTATGGAGCGGGGGAGAGGGTTATGGAACAGGGAATTTTAGAGGATCTTAAGAAAGTCAAGTGTGCAAGGGTAAAGATAAAACACCGACTACGTGTATGCTTTTATAGTTTGATTCTGAAGGATTTAAGGAATCCAATTGATAGAACTCAATTTATGAAAGTCACTGAAAAAGTGTCCTTTGTCGTAGCCCTATACGTAAACAGGAAGCTGAGGCTTTGAACTGTTACCAAAATCCTGACTTTGACGATTCTATTTGGGACCTGACGCCCACAATCGAGTAGATAGGGATTTATCAAAAATCTATACAACCCCTGTAAGAAACTAGAGGTTAGTGACTTTAACTCTCTATTAAATCAATGTAGCCAATTAGGTCTATTGTTATTTGTGGTGACTTTAACTCACCCCACCCCATCTGAGGAAGCTTGTCTATACAGATTGCATCGGTAATATTGTGTCGAAGCTGATAGATGAAAATGCGGTCTGTCATCTGTCACTAACAGGGAACCGCATTAATGTGATGTCCTAACTGATAGTTTTTCCTGTTTCTGGCGCAAGTAATTATAATCCGGAATTCATTCCACACAGGCAGAGGAGTGTATCGGCAACTTAAATTAACTTGAAGATGAAATACCATTAAATGACGATTTCTCATTGCCAGAACAAGCTCTTAGCAATTGCAAAGATTCGTCTCCAGATGAAGACGGTATAGTCTACTCTATGATTAAGGCCCTCTCTACAAAATGTTTCATTATCATTTTATCGCTTTGTAACAGTATTTGGCCAAAGATGGTTCTACCTGCGGCTTGGAAAAAGGCAATTGCCATTCCAGTTGCTAAACCTCAAAATAATCCAAGAATGTTAAAAAGAGGTATATCATTTAGACCTTTCAACCCAAACAAAAGTTGTTTTAATAAACGCCATGCTATTTCCTGAGGCCAGGTTTACGACGGACAGGAGCTAACCTGCATCATGCAGAGTTGAAAACGCCAATAAACCAACATAAGCAAGCAAGCAACGGACAGGAGCAGCAGAATTTTCTAAAACACTGTAATACATTGACAATGTTTACGAATCTTCAGCTATGGCAAGACTATTTGAAGACTGAGATTGAACCCAATCGGATCATGAGAAAACAATGTGAAAAATTTGGTTCCCCCAGAAAAACCTATACGTAGAAGACAGACAAGGGAGTTTAGCCCTGACCAGTAATTAAAATATTCACATGTATGAATGTGGTGAAAATGGCGAAACAGAGCGGTCGTTATTTCTTATACAATAAACGAACATAAGGCAGTTGGTAAAACTGCATGGATGCATGCATAATCCTATCTGGTTTAGCAGACTATAAGCTTAAATGTGAACGTATTGAATGAGATATGGTAAAGACTTTCTATTCAGATAAACATTGGAGCAAACGAAAATAAAAGCATTTTCATGAAAAAACTTAACCCTTTATTTGATAGTAGGCGTATTTCGATTGATTGATTGTTTCACGCCGCCCTCGAGAATATTTCACTTATATGGCGGCGTTGCCAGGTTTAGTAAGCATATATATAGGCCTACACGAGACAAGTAAAATATGGAACAAATTTGCAATTTTATGTCCATCTTTTTGTTTGTAATATTGATATAGGCCTGGTGCATCTTTATTGTTTAAAGGGGCATGAGCTGCCAAAATTCACAGTTTTTTCATAACTTCTGATCGTCACCACAGTAAGAGGCTTTGAAGGCTATCGAAAAACTAAATGATTGGCGGTGGAATGAGAAAAATCCATACAGTATGTGGCCTGTATGAACCGAAAACGTGTTCAAAAGTAAACAAAATTTAAATAACCGGGACGACCATTCATTCATTCTAAGCCAAAGTTAGTTTAAAACATTACTTTATCGTACATTTTCGAGACTTGAAGCATTAAAAAGCTTCTGAATTCTACCTCTTGAGAAAAATAGCCAATAATTTCAGCATTCTGTTTTAACGTCAAAATATCAACATTTTGGCAGCTCATGCCCCTTTAACATGAAACTTGTTCATTGTGATGCCTTGTATTGTAACATATTAAGACCTAGAACATTGTTTTCATGGTTATTTTATAAATATATTAAGATCTACGTTGTTTTCTTGATTCCGATATCAGAATGTTAGGCCCTACTATACACGTCTATATATAGGCTATAGGGCCTGCAATGTTGCAATATAATATGTACAATTCTTTATTGCTCGACTCGTGGTATAGCCTATAGAGCTAGAGTACGACAAGAAACATATAAAGTAAATAAATAAGAAAATTACAAAGAAAAATAAATTAATAGATAAATATAAGGAAAGGAAAACAGTTTTGCTGACAAAACGTTATAGGCCATATATAGAAATAACCTATTATAATGTTATCTGGCAACTAAAGACAAATCAAACCCCCCCCCCCCCCCCCCCTCCCCCACATCAACAAGCTATACATTCATTAGTTTTACTGTAATCTTTAATGAAATTCTATAGATCATATGACATATGCCATTATTATATGATTGTACGTTTAATGTTAAACCATACTTTCAAACAAAAATCGTATAACGTTGCAGAATAATTTGAAAGTTTTTCCTCCGCAATTTCTTGTGATTCGAGTTTTACATTCCGCCTTGGAAGCGGTGTCATGACAACCGATGCTGATGACGCGATATACGTAAACAATAAGAACATGACGTCATCATAGGCGTTTCATTTTGGGGCTTTTGATTTTCTGCAACGCTAAAAGTTGTCAGATCTGTCAACCTAAGCTGCGAGAACGGCCACGTTTTTTGTTCTCGGTTAAGGCGAGGTTCCAGGGGTCTCATTATCTAACAAAACCCTTAAAAAACACACAATGTCTGGGAGAACAAGCTACTACTACGACAGAGGTAAGTCTACAGATATTAATTTTGTTTTTAATTATTTTTTATTTGTTGTTTTGTTGTTTTCAGTTATCTTGCTTGGTATACGGTACCGTATAATTCGATTGGCTCATTTTCAAATTTCATATTTCGCGTTCCAGATGATTGCCTTTTCATTTTTTCGCTTTAGACAAAAAAGAACCAAGCGTAATTTATCTCTAGACTCTATCGTGTTTTCAATTTTAATTTTCTTTTTTCAACAGCCAAGGTGTACACTGTTCGCTGGCGGCGCCCGATGCCCAACTCTGCAATCGTAAGTGTTTAATATTTTTGACTGCCTTAGGCTTGCCTTTTCCACAATTAATTTTTTTACTGTAATCTAACAAATTTAAACTTCAAAAAAATATTTCGTTACTCCCTATTCCCTATCTTGTATATTCAATCTAATTAAGTTCTTCAAACTCTGTTGCCAAAAAATATTGATGATGGGTCTGTTTGCCACCCATCATCACTGACATCAATATCTTTTGGCAACAGAGTTTGAAGAACTTCAACTATATTCAATCTAGAAGCCACCCTGGTCCTAAACTTTAATTGAATCCCTTACATTTACAGTTACACCATTGCTTCAGCCGACTGTATTCTCTCTTACCACATAATGAATATTAATTCACCAAAAGTGAATTCTTTACCTGCCTCCTTGTTTAATAACTAGTAGTAATCCGCAATATGTTGAGTGGTTTGAAGTTCTTTGGTTGTGTACACAAAATGGGCTTCTTCAATATTGAAGAATGGCATGCCTACTTCAAATCCACTCAACATATTGCGGACTGTTTAACTAGTTGATTTTATCAAGAAAAACATTAACATTTTAGTAGAGTGATTCATTGTGTATGCTGCTGCTTTTGTCATTCAGAAAAAAAAAATACTGTGATTGCATAACCATTGAAACTGCATCGCTTCTCATTTATGTAAATATGACCCCAACTTATCTAACAGACAACACCACCTCGGTCTACTAACTCACATACAAAATGAAAATGAGATAACACCTTGTCCTTAGTAAAGCAAACTAGATAAAACTTGAAAATAGCTGAAATTTGTTCATTTTATTTCTTCAGGGAAGGGTGATGGAGAGAAGGCGCCGACTGTATTACAGACGCCGAAAGTACCGAGCAGTGAACCGATACCTTTCCTACCGAAACTCTCCTGTTACAAGGCGGGTGTATCGCCGAAGACCTTACCGATACGTCTACTACTGAAGAAAGAAGCCATCTGAGATGATGTAAACAAACACGTCACGCAAAAATTGGAAACAACCAAATTGACTGATCGTTCGGGTTTTGTGGAACAGTTTTAAGCAGATTGTGAAACGAAACCTTAGATACTGACATTGTCACCATCGAATCGAGAAATCTTTGAGTACATCTATACAGGCGTTGTGTGAATAAAAAAAAATATAAAATGATATTATTTCATCTGCTTTTTTTTTAAGTTGGGATTTAGATTAGGAGGGATTAGAAGCGATATTTTACTTCAGTCGGTGTGCTCAGAAATACTAGTCTAACTTGTGTTTTGTTTGGACACCTGGGCCCTGTCTTACGAAGCTGGCGTAAAGTTGCGCATAGGCCTACAACATGGACCAGTTGCGACTAGGGTGTAAGTTCCTATAGTTTTAACACTGATTTACGTCCAACGTATCTTACGCCAGCTTTGTAAGACTGGGCCCTGGGTGCCGTTACTCAAAACATTTCCGCCTAACTTTGCGCCTGGTCATAATGTTGAAGGTATATGTTGCCATTATAGTTAGACCTTGCATTGAATGGACCTTGTGTCCTCTGGTGTAAATGTTTTGAGTAACAACCCCCTGGTGAAGACATTATGATTCCCCTCCAGAATATCCGAACCGATCTGGAGAAATCCAAACTCTGTGGTCAAAGTTTATGATGATGGGTGACCAACAGAGTTGGAGGACCTGCCATATTGAAACATGTCCATTGGGAGAATCATCACATTGTGGCCAGATTATCTCTCAATTTAAGCAACGCAACCGGCCCAAACTTTTCACACATTCAATTTGATCTTTTAGTTCGCCGTTTCACCAAAAAAAAAAGCGTTCAAACACTCACATTTGTGTTGCATCCTGTTACAGAGAAATGACGTGAATGCCATACAATTCGAACGTCAGAAAAAACATAATTATTCTAAACCGAAAAGGTCTATAGACGTTAGAATTGTATGGCATTGACGTCAATTCTCTGTAACGGGCGCTGGGACTCACTTAGAACTATCGCATCGGGTTAAAGTCTGTTCTCATTGTGCGATTTGTTGTACCAACCTTTAGGATGCGATTAAAACGGATGCTTTTGATTGGTTGACAAATCTTATTGACCAATTAAAAGCATCCATTTTAATCGCATCCGACAAGTCGGTACGACAAATCGTACCGTGAGAACAGGCCTTGAAGCTATGTTTATCAAGAAAATCCGAAAGCGAAGCTCACAGCGGCGTAGCGTAAGTTTTTACGTAACTGCCATAGCAACCCATACTGTAGAGGTACGTTGGTATGAAAGTTACGTCAAAAATACATCTACGCCGTTTTATGATACATGCCCCTGAAGAGGAGTCTAATCACAGATTTCCCCATCATGATATGCCGTCCGTTAAAAAGGTTCAGCGACCGATTCTATACACAGACGGAAAGGTATTCACAAAAATGGATAGTCCTATTATTATATCAGACCAAATAAATATTTACAAATTTCTCAGTGGATTTTTCACTCGATCGCCCTATGTGGAAGAGTTGCCGATTGATTGATTTGAATTTTACGCCGCACTCGGTGCTCGCCGAATGGGGTTTTCTCCGGGCAAGGAGCCCGATTTCCTCCATCACTAAACCTGGCAACGCCGCCATAAAAGTGAAATGATTTTGAATGCGGCGTAAATCACCATCCAATCAATCAATCTATTATTATATATGCATTTGGTTTCATCCCTTTACGCACGAATTCACGCACTGTGCACATACGTGTGTTAGTTACGGCTTTTAAATGAATTATTTGCAAGGACTTCGGCTTTCAGATTTAAACCAAGTTTCAAATATCTATTAATCCTACCTGCCTTATAGATTTTACCTTCAACACACATTTAAATCATTCCTCTTTTCATTTTACCCATTAATTTGTTCGAATTTCATTGTAAATCTACCAAATCCCTCTTCATAAGAAGAAAACTTTAAAGTGGCATGAGCTGCCAAAATGTTGATATTTTGACATTGGCACAGAATGTTGTAATTATCGGCTATTTTTCTCAAGACGTATAATTCAGAAACTTTTTAGTGCTTCTAGTCTCGAAAATGTACGATAAAGTATTCTTTTAAACTAACTTCAACCTAGAATGAATGAATGGTCGTCCCGGTTATTTAAATTTTGTTTACTTTTCGAACAGTATTCCGGTTCGTAAAGGCCACATACTGTATGGATTTTCCTCATTCCAACGACAATCATTTAGTTTTTCGATGGCCTTTAAAGCCTTTTACTGTCGTGACGTTCAAATTATGAAAAAAGTGTGAATTTTGGCAGCTCATGCCACTTTAAAATTGGCCTGACCGATTTCAAACTCTCCTCGTACAATGACAACCTGTCACATAGTCCGCAGTATATCCGAGAATTTCCTCAATAGCTGGACAATTTGATGACAACGTAACTCTCGCATCTCATGATTGCGGGATTTTGAAAAGTCTGTTGACAGAGAATAGTTATCCAACCCTTTTAATTGTGGTTAATTGTGTGGCTCTTCCTGACCGGCAAGTAAGTAACACAGGAAAGAGACACATGAGTGCGGCTACATACGTGTCAGCTTTACGAATGAGCTAGTTATCACTAACTCCATTGAATACATCGTTGGAACCCGCGATTAAAACTTACGCTCACGCTTGTTGAGAATTTAACCCTGGGCATCCGAGGATGCATTGAATAGGGCTTGAATCCAAATGAATTTGAAAACATCAGGATTGACTTCAATGTTTCTTTGGTTTATCGAGTTATGAACGAACTTGCCCCAAGCAAACTGAATAAATCCGCGAAGCGATTCTAGAAAAGAGTTCAACTGATGAAGCTTAAAGGGACATGAGCTGCCAAAATGTTGATATTTTGACTGTAAAACAGAACGTTGAAATTATTGGCTATTTTTCTCAAGACTTATAATTCAGAAGCTTTTCAGTGCTTCTAGTCTCGAAAATGTACGATAAAATTTTGTTTTGAACTAACTTTGGCTTAGAATGAATGAACGGTTATTTAAATTTTGTTTACTTTTCGTACACGTTTTCCGTTCGTACAGGCCACATACTGTATGGATTTTCTTCATTCCAACGTCAATCATTTAGTTTTTCGATGGCCTCCAAAGTCTCTTACTGTCGCGACGATCAAGAATTATGAAAAAAGTGTGAATTTTGGCAGCTCATGCCACTTTAACAGCGAAATAAAAACAGGCTTGTTCAGTTAGACACTGATAATATAGTGTCATCCATTCCAGAAAAACTGGCAAATCGCCTATTGAACAAAGTGGAAGAAACACAAATTAAATAAATTTTTTTTAATTAAAGAAGCATATGCGTGACCAAGAGAAGAGATACAAAAACTATTAAATTTTACAAAAAAGGTAATAAATGTTATCGGGGATTATTTCCACAACATAACAAATAGTCTGGTTTAGATAATAAAAATAGGTTAACAATGGCGTCGAGCTCTCGGAAAATTGCATTTCGTACATTTACTTGTGAATATTAATAGTGTACGGCCACATTTAAGGTTGAAAAATGTTAGATACATCCAGAGAAACAGCTCAATGACATCCTGGTATTTGTATCATGACAAAGCAACATGGCAACACTCTGCTTTGGCACTTTAAAAATACAAGTTTAACTGAAAACATTTGGGACTGTGAGGGTAGTTATCTTGTAAAACAAAACAGTGTCAATATTTGGTTGCTTCTGGGTAATGAATAGATAAAAAAAATGGAAAACAGTTTGAAAGATAAATGCATGGTCCCACAGAATTTGTGTTTACCCTGAAAGTATAAGGAAAGTCATCCTTGTATGAAAACAAAGAGTTGATTGATGGCACATTGCACTTGTATGAGAAGGAAATGTATTTACTGAGAATACACATAGAGGAGATTCTCAATAGTCCTGTGTTATGCTTTCATTTCGTGTTTTTTTTTTAAATATAAAAAATGGCACCTTAACCTTAGATTTTTATTTAATTGCTCAAAAGGAATGCACAAGCTACATTAAAAAACAAATCTGAAATCTTTAACAACAATACCGAACAGCCTTCCACCAATGGGCTCGGGTTCGAATCCCACTCAGTCCCAAAAAAAAAAATTGGAAAATTTTCTGACTGCGTTTTTACTTACACAACCTATGTGGGATGGTTGCCAGTTACCACCGAAAGTTTGTAGGTTTCCTCCAGGCATAGAGCCCGGCTTCCTCCCACAATAAAACTGGCACTGTCGCCATATAAGTGAAATAATCTTGAGCACGACGTAAAACACCAGACAATCAATCAATTAACAATAATATCAATTTTCATCTTATTAATTACATATTACAAAGGCATTTTGTGACTTTAGCATAAACATATATGGCATACACATAACATCTAACAATAAATGCTTGAAGTAGTTGATTCATGAACATACAGGCCTGCTTTCTGTTTGTTTATGGAGTAAATATAAATTTGAAAAACTAAATTTAAATTAGAATCATAAAATGAATATATATTGTGGCCCCGTAAAACCAAATCATGTTCTATTCTTAAATTCATATCAAGACATATGAATAGGTGATATGTCAATTACTTTCAAATGACGTAGTTTAGCGATGTCGCAATTGCGGTGCTAAGATGTACAACAAACAAAGCATCCATCTGTTTTTAACTCAAAATTGTCAACATTTTTATAACATATTATAGAGAAGAAACTCAGTATTGAACCCGATACTTATAAGTCCACTGTAATCTGTAACAGAATGTTAAACAGTTGACTTTTTAAGTTTTTAGATCACATTGGAAAAAAACAATAATTATAGACAAAAAAAATCTGCTGAATATGACAGACAACTGCACGACAGCTACGCTTGTCTTGTCTAACATACACCATGCACAACTGGCAAACTGATGAAAAGAGTTCAAAATGGCAAAATCACTAAAATATAAAAAAAAAAATGTATACATTTGACATAAAATATACTCATAAAATGAAACAATAAATGTAGATGTATATAAGTATTGTATTTAAGTTATGGCTGAATTCAGCAACAATATTACACAACTTGTTTAAAACCTGTTTGGCGTCAACTAGAACAATTCCAATAACTTCTATCCAACCGATCCAGTTGCTGTAAACGACGTCGTCTCCATAGATACCACAGTACTCCCAGAGCGAGACAAATAAAGAATTCTACATAGTACCCATCTTGTGTGATGACACAATGACCCCCAGCAGACTCACACATCTAAAAACGGAAATTATTTATAAACTTACTGTAATATTTTTATACTTTTATATAAAGAAATCACATCGCAAATGAAGGCTAGATTACAATGGATACTTTTGTGAAGTACACTCAAAGTGATGACATCATGCAAGGCTTCCTCGGAGCATGTACACTAAAAGTGGTGACATTAGTTAATTAGTTAATACGGATTGACAAATTGGCAATATAGGACATCTCATCACAATTTTCAAACTAACCTTTGATTGTTGTGAGTTATTACATTCTCCCTCTGCTCCCTCACATATCTTACTGGTAAAACTATCCACATACCACAGGGATAAAGTACTTGGCCAGTTAGCTCCTAGAACAACAAATTGATAACTATCATTTTATGTTAAGTCTAGATTAATGGTTATTCGCCATGTTACATTTTTGAAAAATAAAGTCACATTGGCACAGGAACATTAAAAAGAATACATGATGGCACAAACCATGTTAGCCATTAAATAATTTTACTCTTCAACACTTCAGGTAGAATCATACTATTAAAGTAAACTTGATGTCTCCAAAACCTGGGATATATATAGGAGGATTGGAAGCCAGTGTGCTGAAAAATGTCAGTCCCTATTGTTTTACTCAGACACCGAGTGAGGGCATTCCAATCGCCCATGAGAATACCTGAACCCTGAGTTTTGTATTCCGATCAAATCCAAACTTTAATGATATCACTGATACATGGAATGCCCATAGCTATGTGTAAGTGTACAGCAGAAAATTATAAAAAATATTGGCTGACAATGGCTGCTGCATAACCCATAGGAATGCGCAGTTCACATATACATATACACGATATCAGTAATAGTTGGATGGAATCGGAATACTCATCTCAAGGTCCGGGTATTCTTGGTGCTGGAGGAGAGAAGGAATCATAATGTCCTCACCAGGTGTCCTAGTGAAACAAAAGTGGGACAAGTATTCCTCTGGGCCTAGTTTCACAAAGTAATCTTAGCTAAGGGTGATCTTAACTACCATGGCAACCAATGCTTAAGGTATACGTTGTCATTGGTAATTAAGATCACCTTAAGCTAAGATCGCTTTGTGAAACTGGGCCCACACACTGGCTTGAATACAATAGTGCTTCTCATCCCTCCTCTTCTATATCTCTGTGTATACCAATTACAGGGGTGACTAATGCTCTAACTATTACACTAAATACTTACCCAGATTTGCCATGGTGTTGAGTAGTGTCATGTAAGTACCACCTATTGTAGGGTCACTCACTTTGGCATGGAAGGCCATTTGGGACACAAACATTGCGTATACTGCCACCTACAATAACCAAGGGAGCCAATTGAATGGTTTAGTGTTCAGAACTGGTATATGTTGAAATTGTCAGCTTTATTGAATATGCAGGCTAAATACTTTTATAATAAAAGCCAAAAGTCAACAGAACAATCAGTCAGCTACGCAAGAGGTTAAACAAAGACATTCTTAGGTATTTATTACAAGCTAAATGCTTCACCAAAGGAAACTTTAAACTATCTCACTTAACTTCAGTCAATTGAAACTTTGAGCTATCTCACTCAACTTCAGTCAATTGAAACTTTGATTGATTGATTGATTGATGTTTTACGCCGTGCTCAAGATTATTTCACTTATATGGCGGCGTTGCCAGTTTTATTGTGGGAGGAAACCTGGCTCTATGCCCGCAGGAAACCCACGACCTTCCGGCTTCCGCTGGTAACTAGCAACCATCCCACATAGGTCGTTCGAGTGAAAACCCAGTCAGAAAATTTTCCAATTTTTGGCCTGAGTGGTATTCGAACCCGCGACCCATTGGTGGAAGGCCGTTCGGATTGAGCGTCCAACGCTCTACCTACTGAGCCACGGAGGCCCCTTGAAACTTTGAACTACCCCACTCAACTTCAGTCAATTGAAATTTCGAACTATTTCACTCAACTTCAGTCCATTGAAATTTTGAACTATCTCACTCAACTTCAGCCAATTGAAATTTTGAACTATCTCACTCAACTTCAGTCAATTGAAACTTTGAACTATCTCACTCAACTTCAGCCAATTGAAATTTTGAACTATCTCACTCAACTTCAGTGAATTGAAATTTTGAACTATCTCACTCAACTTCAGTCCATTGAAACTTTGAACTATCTCACTCCACTTCAGTCAATTGAAACTTTATACTATCTCATTCCACTTCAGTCAATTGAAACTTTGAACTATCTCATTCCACTTCAGTTAATTGAAACTTTGAACTATCTTACTCAACTTCAGTCACTTAAAACTTTGAACTATCTCACTCAACTTCAGTCAATTGAAACTTTGAACTATCTCACTCAACTTCAGTCAATTGAAACTTTGAACTATCTCACTCAACTTCAGTCAATTGAAACTTTGAACTATCTCACTCAACTTCAGTCAATTGAAACTTTGAACTATCTCACTCAACTTCAGTCAATTGAAACTTTGAACTATCCCACTCAACTTCAGTCAATTGAAACTTTGAACTATCTCACTCAACTACAGTCAATTGAAACTTTGAACTATCCCACTCAACTTCAGTCAATTGAAACTTTGAACTATCTCACTCAACTTCAGCCAATTGAAATTTTGAACTATCTCACTCAACTTCAGTGAATTGAAACTTTGAACTATCTCACTCAACTTCAGTCAATTGAAACTTTGAACTATCTCACTCAACTTCAGTCAATTAAAACTTTGAACTATCTCACTCAACTTCAGTCAATTGAAACTTTGAACTATCCCACTCAACTTCAGTCAATTGAAATTTTGAACTATCTCACTCAACTTCATTCAATTGAAACTTTGAACTATCTCGCTCAACTTCAGTCAATTGAAATTTTGAGCTATCTCACTTAACTTAAGTCAATTGAAATTTTGAAATATCTCGCTCAAATTCAGTCAATTGAAATTTTGAACTATCTCACTCGACTTCAGTCAATTGAAACTTTGAACTATCTCACTCGACTTCAGTCAATTGAAACTTTGAACTATCTCACTCAACTTCAATCAATTGAAATTTTGAACTATCTCACTATCTCGCTCAACTTCAGTCAATTGAAATTTTGAACTATCTCACTCGACTTCAGTCAATTGAAACTTTGAACTATCTCACTCGACTTCAGTCAATTGAAACTTTGAACTATCTTACTCAACTTCAGTCAATTGAAATTTTGAACTATCTCACTCAACTTCAGCCAATTGAAACTTTGAACTATCTCACTCAACTTCAGCCAATTGAAATTTTGAACTATCTCACTCAACTTCAGTCAATTGAAATTTTGAACTATCTCACTCAACTTCATTCAATTGAAACTTTGAACTATCTCGCTCAACTTCAGTCAATTGAAATTTTGAACTATCTCACTATCTCGCTCAACTTCAGTCAATTGAAATTTTGAACTATCTCACTCGACTTCAGTCAATTGAAACTTTGAACTATCTCACTCCACTTCAGTCAATTGAAATTTTGAACTATCTCACTCAACTTCAGCCAATTGAAACTTTGAACTATCTCACTCAACTTCAGCCAATTGAAATTTTGAACTATCTCACTCAACTTCAGTCAATTGAAATTTTGAACTATCTCACTCAACTTCATTCAATTGAAACTTTGAACTATCTCGCTCAACTTCAGTCAATTGAAATTTTGAGCTATCTCACTTAACTTCAGTCAATTGAAATTTTGAACTATCTCACTCGACTTCAGTCAATTGAAACTTTGAATCATCTAAATGCAGGAGTTGAAAATATCTACCGGTATTTGCCAGCAAAGCATTTACAATGTTAAATACAACACAGAGATAGATTTTTATCTAAGACTTGAGTCTATCAAAGAGCCTGTGAACTTCATGATTTTAGTTTTGATTTAGTTTCAAACTCAAACCATAAAACAAACCAAAAACATACACAAAATTTACGTGCTACCTGCATGGTATAGCAATGGACAAATTTGAGAGGACTGAAAAAGATACAGAATGTTGCAAAAGAAGTATGTCATAGAGGGCTGATAAAAATACAGAATATTACAAAAGATGTCATACCTGATGTAAGGCATAACTGAGCAGTACAAAGGCGTAATAATACCACGGAAATACCCCGGGTTCAGACTGAGCATGGGGGGTCCACCACACACAGAACGCATACAACAAGCCAAGAGCTAATCTAAAACCAATACAAAAATCAACAGAGTATTAGAAGTATTAATAGAATTCCTGTAACAAATAAAAATGAGACACTCCTAATTTTCTCAGGCCTGATAAATAAGGATTATTATAATGATGTCAATATTAACAAGAATATGCAGGTCGTGGGTGAAAGTTAAAATGTTCTGAGACAATGTTGCAGATCAATAAACGACCATATTGATTGAACGATAGAATATTTACAAAGATGAAACTTAAAGTAGCCAAAGAAAAAGACTTCTGGTTTTCTATTGGTATCGTAATGAAATGGACCTGTTTTCATTCAAGCAAAGCATTTAGACCAATTCATTGATGTAAAACGCTGTAATTATTTCATTCAAAGGACAAAATAGATTGTTCTGGTTGGGGAGGAAACCAGGCTATGTGCCCAGCAGGCAGTCCAAGCTGTATTCCATTTTATTTGGTCTATGCAAGATTGGAGCCTGTGACCGATTGATGGGAAGGCTTATAGTGCCATGCAAGACGCAAGCCTATGTTAGAGGAAGGTGATTACTGTGTGGCACACATATAGTTGCCAAATTATCTTTTCCACAAAATTCTACTGACTATGGCCAAACTCCTGCCTGTCGTCAACCTAATGAAATATCATGGGTTGTGGTTCATTATAACAACTTATGATTGGGCATAAACGTTTAAATGACATGCCCATTTTTAACCCAATAAGAAACTTGTATCCGTGGTTATTTTAGACAAGAAGATTTTCCCTGTGCCCGTGTGTTTTAGTGTTCATAAATATAGTAAGTCTTACCTAACTGGGAATGCATTCAGCCAGATCCTCATGGGCTCAGGGCCTGTTGTGTATTTACTGATAACAAACGGCAAAATGATCTGTACTGGCACCATGGGCACAGCAAATAAAGCAAGCCTCTCTTTGGGCAGCCCAGCCTCTATCAATTTCAGACCAGTCAGAGAGTCTGGGGCAGAAAACCCAACCTGAGAACAGAGCGAGACGGGGAAGTTAAGCAAAATGATATGATCTGTTGGAGATAAATTACTTCTCTATCCTTTAATTGCAATCAATTTGGCGCTGATAAGTAAATACAAACACTCTAATTACTATGAAATATATACAGACTTGTAAATGGGAAAATGTGACAGGCTACATTTGGTATCTCGTTGTGCGGTTCGTCGTAGAATTTTCAGAGAAGGTAGTCTTACCGCTGATACTGCAGGTTATAACCATACAAGATAAGCTAAGCTTGTAAGGGAAGTAATTTACTAATACTTCTTCTTGTCAATTTCAAAATGTCAATGGTGCGCTCCACTGACGATCCAGCTCGAGCTTGTCTGACAGATTCATTTTTAGTGTATTTTCACACTATAAAGCACATGCAAGAATCACACATGAATATGATGATGTGATATCAACAAAAAGCTCTTTATTCGTGCTCTTAAGGAAAAATAAACATTAGTTTTGAAATTCTGTTTGAATGGAAAAATATCAATTCCGGCAGCTTATAGTACTTTACATTTAATGTAGCCTCAACTATCTTCATTTAGGGCACATACCAGGGTAAACTATTTTTTTCAGAGGTTGCAAATTAACAAAATAGAATAAGAACAAATGTTACCATCACGTCACAAAAATTTGAAAATGATGACGTTCTTCAGTGTCAGGGCGTTTGACGTCACAATGAAAACGTTCTCTGTGTATATGCTTGTTTATACGCCAGCTTTGTCTTATCTCACACGTAGGGAAAAGGCATAAAGTTTCGAGGAAGGATAAATAAAATATACCATAACCAAAGTGACTTTTCCAAGTTAGACATGGTTTTCACTGACCTTTGCGGTTAATATAATGAGAGCATATGACATAACAGTAGGTAGTTTGACAACATTCCAGAGTTGAGAATATGTACTGAGGATTCCCGCCTCAGGGTCAACATCAGGGTCAGATCTCTCTTTCTTCAAGATACACACTAATGTTGTTGTCAACATAAACACTATTCCCCAGAAATATAAAAATCCTGAAAATAAACAACCAAAACTGATTAGTATTTTTACCGTAATTTTAAAACTTACGAAGAGACCTCAACATGAGAACAACTCATAAACCCACAAACAAAATGGCTTTTATATGGTATATTATTTATAGTGTCATTAAAATCAGGTTGTCACCATCACTCAGTACCCCTCAGGTTGGAACAAAAGGCGTTCTGGGACTATTTTCATACGGGTAAATCAGAAAGGAATAGTCAATCATCAAAACATCTAGAACCTTTTTTTTTTTAAATATATATTTGTGTTTTGGTCACAAATATGTACATGTATGATTTAGTGATCATAAATATATGTTTGATTTAAATAAATAACTATTCTGTTTAGATTTCTTTCAAATTTAAATATTAAATTTAAAAGTATGTTAGTCAAACAAGTTTGAATACGAAGTGTTGATATAAATTCAGTTTTTGAAGCAGAAAAACCCACTCTCAAATTTTTCTTGGACTGAGGCCCCAGCACACTAGAGGATGTTCCTAGAAGCTTTTTAAAAATGTTTTACCTAAATGTATAGTATTTTTAAACCAAGAATTTTTTAATCCATAAAAGACTAAACATAATCCAGATTAACTGTTTTCATAAGCATGACACTAACAGATATATAGTTAGCATAAATATGATATTGGTAAGACAGAATGCTGACCTGACAGAGTTACCACCCCTTCTTCCTGTGGTTCTGATCTCAAGTATGTATTACAGAAATCTGCTGATTCCAGAGCCAGAAATAAAACATTACCCAAAAAATAACCAGCAGTTTGTCCCACTGTATTACATGTGGAGGCCCAGCCAATATTTCGCCTGAAAATACAAACATCTAGGGTATTATACATGTACCTAACAATGATTTTTAATAATGATTCCAACAACCATTGCAGGTAGATTTTAGAAATAATGTTTCTGTTCAAGTTTATTGCACCTCTCGTTCAAAAAAAAATAGTCCACATTATCTAACCTAAATCCCACAACAATGCTAGAAGGAAAACATTATCACTTTTCTATCACTCTTCAAATTTATTCTGGATGACAGTATAGCAATGATTTTCAACATTTCAAGCATTAGAAAAACTTCAAAGGTCATATATGTAGAACAGTAGAATCCTATATTAAAGAAACCAAGGCTTATTGTTATGTTGGTTGATTCAATGGTGTTTTGCTGTAAACTTCATTGCATACAAATTGCTTAAAAACCTACTATTCATTAGATTGATTGATTCATTCATTGAAACTATTAATCACAGTTACTTCTTTAACTTGTCTGACCGTATGTGGAAGAGTTGCCAGGTGCTCACCAAAGGTTGGGGATTTCCTCTTGGCAAAGAGCCCGCTTTCCTACTGCACTAAACCTGGCAACGATGGCATATAAGTGAAATAATCTTGCGTGCGGCGTAAACCATCAATTAATGAATCAATCTTCAACTTACTTACCTTGATAACATTGTCAATGCCCATCCATCAACTGCAATGTCCTGAGTGGCTGCCAAGAAATTCAGTAGAAAGAAGATAACTGTTAATGTCATAACACTGACATTCCCAGAGCCGTTAGATCCCCCCAGAAGGGCTGTGATTTGTCCAGAAAGACCCAGCATAAAGATACCAATCAAATACTGTATCGGCACAAGCCATGACTTCCGCCGTCCAAATCTTTTCACAAAAACGGCATCAACGATGGGTGCCCAGAGGAGCTTGATGCTAAACGGCCAATAAACAAAACTGAAAAGGGCTTGTTCCTTGTAACTGATCTTACGACTTTGTAAAATCATTGGAATGCTCCCAGCCAGACCAAGTGGAATCCCCTGCAGTATATATAAGAAGAGAAGTAGAGCGATGCTGTATCGATCTCCATCCAAACCCTGCCCGTGTTCACTAGAGCCATCCTCGTCATCATAATCAGCACTTTTCTGATAAAATGAAATATTTCCAGCAGATAACGGTGTGTGAGGAAAGTTGCCGTCTCCTTCAAAATCTGTTGTTTCCACCAGGCGATTTGCCATACGTCTTCGAGAAGCACCATCATCTTTTTTCATTGCCATTTTAAGCTTCACGGTCAAACTTTCTGTCAAAGTTTGAAGCTTTCTTTTAAGTACAATTAGAAATCCATCATATTTCTCCACCAGCATATGAATTAATGACTATTTAGTCATCATACCTATTGAAATAAAAAAAAGGTCATTTTAGGCCATAAATTATTTAGGTTCGATAGCTTTTTGTTGGCTCTGTTTGATTTCAGAAGGCTTAAAAACACCGTTTTCAAATTTCAAATTCTATCATGAACAACAGCCTATGATTGGGTATAAAGGTCTAAATCACAATTAGAAACTTGTCTCCATGGTTATTTTAGTAAAGAATGTTTTCCTTCTGTGTTTCAGTGTTCCTAAAATAAAATATACTTATCTTGAATTTAAAAATAAAATTATAGGCTGTGGAACAAAACAGATGACATTTTGGCGACAGCTGTTTCAAGCATGAAATATATTGTAGTGGATGGATGGTTAATTTGATTAATAAAATGTAAAGTAGTTGATCTTCATCCTTTCTTACATATATGTAAGGCCTACACTTCAAAATCCTACATGTATTCTACAACCAAAACAAAATGTATTCCAGAATCTTGTTGTAATACATCCATTTCTGGGGAAAGTTGATAAGCATTCTACATGTACACTACTTAAAAAAATCTACATAGTCATAATCACGATCTACAAAATGAAACACCAGAAAATACAGTTAACTTTCAATAAGCAGGTCATAGGATTTCTCAGAATCAATAACTCTGGTAACTTGTTATTACTGGGTTTTTATAACTAAGGAAGCAGAATTGTAAACAATCATGAAAGCCTGAAGCAACATTGTATGACAGTGACTTATAAAATATATATACATGTATAGGTATAATATATATAATCCATAACCTCGATAGAATATAGACAATAAGATTTTCCCTGTGCCCGTGTGTTTTAGTGTTCATAAATATATTTAACCAGCTTATGGAGTTATTATACTAGTGTCAGTGCATATTCAATCTACGGATCTGATAAAATGTTTATCGGACATCAAAATTATCTGGCACTTTTTTGTGATTGGCAAACCGCAAAACTAAAGGATTGATTTTGATGCTGAGAGAGTTTCACGTCTCACTTGGTTGTTTTGCTTGATTGAAAAGAGAAATCAGAGAAAAATGGGATGAAATTTTCAAGGATCTCTGATGTTCACCAGAACAATTTATAAATGTAATTTGGCCAGAGATTTCCATCAAATAATTCAGTATGATAAAATCCACATTAGCTACGTGTATATGTAGCAACTTAGAAAGCTGCTAATAATTGTATCTATCCTTTGTTTGATAGTCTCTAAAATGGCCACAAGAAAACTTGTCTATGGACCGTTAAATAATACAGTTTATTAATTGACTGTGCAAGTTATTACCCGAATACGACCTTCTCGGCCGGGTAATATCAGCAGACGAATCAAATTCGTATAACCCGTAGGGCTGTATTAGCCGAGTTCAAGTCATATTGGCCGTGTTCAATTCATATTGGCCGAGTTCAAGTCATATTGGCCGAGTTCAAGTCATATTGGCCGAGTTCAAGTCATATTGGCCGAGTTCACAGAGTGCATGTGACGTCCCAGAGTTTGGCAGAAGCAGACGACAGATGTTGATATCAAAATATCTATACCATAGCCCGTTGTACAAGGTTTTATTGACAAGATATTATAGTGGGAAGGAAACACTACTGTACATGTAAGTGAATCCGATTGCCGTTTTAGAACAGCGGAAGGGGAAGAAACTTTTTTCTAGGCCTACTGATCCAGGAACAAAAAAAAGCAAGGCGCAAAAAAGGTCGGACGTCATTTTGTTTAGGGTATGGATTAAATGTTCAGTGGCCTGGGCGACCTCCTGTTCAACTTGACAGCTTGCATTAAATTAACTTCTACAGTCTATTAATAAAAATATTATGAATCGAGTGTTTTCGTATTGCCTTGGTATTGGCCTTCGGGTGGTTGCATTGACCCACGGCCTGCGGCCTCGGGCCAATATGGCCACCCTCAGGCCAATACCAAGGCAATAAGAAAACACTTGATTAATAACATATAATAATAATATGGAGAAGCACAAAATACTAGTTTTAGACAAGCTGTCTACCCCAATTTGCTGTGGAGACAGGAAGCCTTTCTGATACTGTATATATATCATAGACTGATCCAGAGACATTTTGATACCTGTATACAGGTATGGGCGCCCAAACTCACAAGCAAAAAATCCGCCCAAATTCTTAAAACCAACAGATTTTAATGTCAAAATAGCATTTAATGTTGAATTTTGGGCCAGAGATGTTGTTTTTATCTTATTGTATTGTATTTTATTTCACCAAGAGTATAACAGTAATTACAGAGATAATAGGACGTATCTAAAAAAAGGCGGGAATAAAGTCTATCAGACTTGTTTTATTGTTGGAACATTTTGAACCAAAATGGTATGCCCAAATTTTCCCTGGATAAGTCCCTGTATATATGAAGTGAATGAGCTTGCTATTGGCAAAATCCTTAAAATTGCACGTGACAAATAAACTATGTTCAGTTGTGTTTAAAATGTCTAATTTATGGTTATGTAAATGCATACCTAAAAGAGAATTCTGATCATCAATCAGAAACTGTATAACTCCAGTTTTGGATTGCTTTCATTTCAGATCTTTTTGTTTAAATAATGTACTGTACACATCTTTTTGTGACTTCACACCAAAACCATTGTCTGTATTTTCTATGAGGCCTTAAAATTGGTAAAACCACCAACTGGTTTAATAGACTAGTCATTTACTGTGATTACGTGACAGCTTGTTGTTTGTTGACATTAATGTTAGGTAACCTACAATGTATCACCGAAATAGTTTTTTCTCCAAATAAAAAAATAACGCAATAATAAGGTTATAACATATGATAACTCTCTGTAATTTCCTACACTTTTTAAAATTGATACAATAAAGTGCCCCACTCAAAATTAAGCTGCCAGTACATGTATGTTATCTATATGTTGGCGTTGGACTAAATTTGGCTGCAGTAACTGTACCTGGTACATGTATTACTATTATTATTAACTCCACATTCCACAAACTAGATTGATTGATCAGAAATTTTTCAAACTCGAAACCCATCAATGGAAGGCTTGTGTCGAACTGAGACATTATTCAGCCAGCCTGACTAGGAAACAATGGGTTCTGGATGCCTGTAGTTCTAACTATGGAAACTGAAAATCTGTTACCCAACATGAAAGCCAGAATAAGGTACGTATAACGAAACCAGCATAGGTATCGGTTGGTTCCCAGCATTTCAATAAACAGAATTGATTCAATGTTTTGACCTACACCAAAATTATCTGGCCTCAGTGGCCGCCTGGCCGGTGACAGGTCATTTCATCCATAAACCTTTTCGTCCAAGACATTTCGTCCATAGATTTAGGTCATTTCATCCATGGATTCAGGTCATTTCGTCCATGACATAATCCAAGGGAAATCTAGCAACAACGATGACTCTGGTCAGGCATAAAACATCTCTTTGACAAGTTCATTCAATAGGTATTTGTAACCAGATTCAGTTGATGGACGAGTTTGCCGATGTTTTCGAGTCTTCTCTAAACTGTTTCATGACAGAATGAATATGAATTACCTCCCCCTAGTTAATCTTGCCGCGGTTGTCATCACGGTAGCAACTCACCGTTACATGGTATTGACGACCTAAGCTATATATATATATATATATATAACATACCTATATTTATTTGGGCCCAGGCCATTAATGCTAAATACAAATTCTGATCTGATCCTCTTTAATGTGTATTCGTTGTTTGGCAAAGACAAATAAAAAAAATTGTTTGTACAATAAATGGGAATAGCATACTGGTAAGTATTTAATTTGTGAAAAAATATTACGAAAAAAAAAACCGAACACGGTCGAGCATTATTTATACAACCTGGGTAACATATGTTAACAGTTCAAGTTCATGTCTTGGTAAAGTAATTAAGTAACCATGCTCTATTCTAACTTTATGGACGAAGTGTCTTGGACGAAAATGTTTATGGACGAAATGTCCTGTATTCCAGTGGTCTAGTACCACTGTGCTGACTGAGTCACCCCCCCTCCCCCCCCCCCCCCCCCCCCCCCCCCCCCGCCTTATTTTTTTCATATGATTAAACATGCAAATTTTGCATCATTGATCTGAGATGAATATAATTATACATCTTTTGTTATTTAGCTGTTTTACGACACATAACTAAGTTAGGTTATAATTGACAGTGTTGATCTTATTTATGCCTTGAAAAGCAGTTATATTGGCTAATACAATCATCCCATTCCAGGGGCGGATCCAGCTCATTTTTTCAGGGGGGGTCAGCGCCAAAAAGGGCACTGCTTGTGAGTAAAAAGGGCAAGTAACAGACAAAACAACATTTAAGTGATAGGTTTTTTATCCCTAAAATTGGGAGCCAGAGAAGTGTCCGTAAAGCCATGCTACCAAAAAGATACTGTTTACAAATAGTAGGATTTTGCTGTTATAGTGACTATATGCCAAATGACAGAACGATCGAATATTTTGTCTGAATTTTCTGAAAAAAAAAGAACAGCAAGGGAAAGACGATACGTTTTCGTAATTGTCGGAAGACAAAAAATCTTGAATACAAGTATATGAATATGACAGACGACTAGCTGACAACTGCACTTGTCCGGGGATGGGGTCTGACGTTGCTGTTATGCAGGGGCGGGTCCAGCTTTTTACGAAAGCAGCGGGGGTTCCATGCAGGCCCTTCGATTACAGAATCATAACAACTTTAAAAGAAGCGTTAGGCGAGGGTTCAGGGTCGCCTAGGCACCGGAAGCGCAGGGAAATCTAGATTGCCTGAGAAGCGTTCTAAGGGTGTTGTGCAACTAAAAATGCAAATAGGCCTAATTTCCGGATTTTGCTCTCCTTAATTCTTAAAAATAACAGTTAAGTCGTTATGTTCCCCAGTTTTAAGTGAAGCATTGTGACGCTTTAAAGCATGGATAAGGGAGTGACCATTCCAACGCATTAAGCGAGGGTCCAGGGGCCGCCTAGGCCCCGGAAGCGCAGGAAAATGTAGATTGCATGAGAAGCGTTCTGAGGGTGTTCTGCAACTAAAAATGCAAAAATTTCCGGATTTTGCTCTCCTTAATTCTTAAAAAACAACAGTAAAATCATTATGTTTCAAAGTTATAGATGAAGCCTTGTAACGTTTTTGAAGTATGGGGGAGGGGCTGACTATCCCAACGCATCAGGCGAGGGCCCAGGGACCGCTTAGGCCCCGGAAAGTCAGGGGTTCTAGATTGCCTGAGAAACGTTCTGAGGCTGTTCTGCAAGTAAATAATTTCTGGATTTTGCTTTCCCTAATTCTTAAAAATAACAAAATAAGACAAGCAGGAGAAGCGCCCGCGGTTTGTTTTATATTGATTTCGGCATCTATATGGGAAAACTACATACTTGAACTACATAAAAGGGTATGTGGATAGTTTTCTTCATTGAAAGTGGTAAGGTGGCAGACTACCGAAACCCAGTGGGCCTATATAGGCCTACAGACGTGGGTCCCGTACCACCTAGGCTCTTAAAATCATCAAGCAAAACCCTGTCCATGACTTAAGTTCCAATTTCTTGAAAGTAACAGTTGCATTACTGAAGACACTTTCTCGGAGAAATCATCGACGATCCGCCATATTTGATTAAGCTCGAAAACTCTTCATGGCCGAAGATATGTCCAAACAAAGAACGGTGTATATAATTTTGTTCTCTTTTCTTGAGTGCCATATTCCTGTCAGATAAGGCCATCATTTCAGTGTTTATATCAAATATAGGTTTATTAGACATGAAACTCGTTTTTTCTCTCTTTTTTTTTGCTCAGAAAAAATGGGGGGTCCTGACCCCCGGTTGTGTAACGCAAAGAAGATAGGCAGTTTTTGGTACATATCAGGAATCCTCCAATGCTTCAATTATAAAACTGATGGAGCGTGAAAGTTAAGAGTATTTCGGTCCCTTACGAGGACACTTTTGTTGGGCCCTCCATAGCGTATGAAAGTTTCACGGCTACCGTTTTGGTCGCCACATTCAAAATGACCTGTAATCTATCAGAGGGTATGTCACGCACGTAAATCCCCGAAGTTATCAGACTGGGGGCTTATACTTAATTACAATAGCCAAGGTTCTGGGATTATGCACCATGAAGCGTATGAAATGAGGCTTTACTATAGTAGACTTCACGTAATTTACTCGAATAATACAATAAGAACGTCAGGCGAAACTTTTTATTTCTTTTTTAAAAGGGCACTGATTATCGAAAAAGGGCACTCCTAAAAATTTCAGGGGGGTCCGGAACACCCCGTCCCCCCCTCTGGATCCGCCACTGCATTCACATTCAGACTTTGCCTATACCACATTAAATAAGCATATGGGAAAACACAGTTCTTGAATTTTGGGCGTTACATGTACATGTTTGACGAGTAGGGTCTACCACAGGATCATCTGTGGGGCCATCATTTTCAGGGCGCTCTCACATCACTTGTGGGGCTGACTCGTACATTTTCCTGTAAGGTGTTCGGATACACTCGTATATTTCTCAGGACTTATGTTCACTCGTACTTTTTTTGCTAAAAAATGCGAAAACTAGGACCTGTTTTAAGTACGAAGGGGAACATTACTAATCTTTCTCATCTCTTTCTCCTGATAAAATAAATATATTTTGCAATTTTCTTTTTTTTTATCTTTTTGAGTTTGCATTTAGTGAGTGAATACGTCGGCAATTTTATTTACCCTGTGTAGGAAAAAAAAAACTCAAGCACTAAAACATGATATTTTATTTTTATTTGCATATGCAACAGCATAACATGATCATAATAATCACACTTTTAAGTAAAACAATTATCAAATAAATTCAAAAATCATTAAAAAAACTGTTTTTAACTTTACAGTTTTAACTCAACGTGACATATTCAAAATGAGTTTTGTCTAATTTAAATTTACCAATGTTGTTTTAAATTGTGGTTGTTTTGTTCGGGCTTCAATTCTAATTTCTACGGATGTTTGTACATTTACATCTTTTGAATATACTTGGACATGCACAATATGACCCATATTGAATTTTAGTTGTTTTAATGTACTGTATATTATCTTTCTTATCATACAGGAGAAAGGCCATGGTAGCGAGTACGTCTTTAAAGTGTTGTTTTTTTTTTGTGATTTCCTATTGTCAAAAGAATTTCAGCTTCTATTTAAACTGAAAAATCAAGAACCACATCTAATTGTAGGGTAAACCATAATTTTAATGCAAATGTTGTATTTGTCTCATGTTACAAAGACCATATCGTAATTTTAAATAATTAAAGCAATCAGCATTTTTAATACTTTTATAAGATAGCAGAGGTAAAGTCTTGCTAAATGAATATCATCCATGTTCAAAAGACCAATTAATACATTTAATACGAAAGAAGGAATGATAAATCACTTCTATAAACTTTGTCAGCTTTTCTATGGAAATGAACCATACACGGACAGGCAAACGACCGTTCAAATGCATACCTGGTGGCAAATACCCCCAAGCACGAATTGTCTCGTATGATTTCAGTCAAACTCGAAAAGGGCTTATATGTATTTACAATGTTTTCTAAAATAACCAATTGACACATATGCTTAAATGACACTATCAATGGTATGTTGGCAATATGGACTGTTTTTCAATGATGAAAATCTTCCTAAATGAGATAACAACTGACGAACAGCCCCACAGGTGATGTTGGACCCCATAGTGCATCTGGGGGTAATTTAATGGATACCAGTGAGCTTTTTCACTTGATAACACTTACAAAAGTGTATTGGTAGCTTTTTTGTGTTGATGAGAATCTCCAAAAACGAGGTATAGCCCTATAAGTGACGAACAGCCCCACAGGTGATGTTGGGCCTAAGAGTGCATCTGGGGGTAATTTAATGGATACCAGTGAGCTTTTTCACTTGATAACACTTACAAAAGTGTATTGGTAGCTTTTTTGTGTTGATGAGAATCTCCAAAAACGAGGTATAGCCCTATAAGTGACGAACAGCCCCACAGGTGATGTTGGGCCTAAGAGTGCATCTGGGGGTAATTTAATGGATACCAGTGAGCTTTTTCACTTGATAACACTTACAAAAGTGTATTGGTAGCTTTTTTGTGTTGATGAGAATCTCCAAAAACGAGGTATAGCCCTATAAGTGACGAACAGCCCCACAGGTGATGTTGGGCCTAAGAGTGCATCTGGGGGTAATTTAATGGATACCAGTGAGCTTTTTCACTTGATAACACTTACAAAAGTGTATTGGTAGCTTTTTTGTGTTGATGAGAATCTCCAAAAACGAGGTATAGCCCTATAAGTGACGAACAGCCCCACAGGTGATGTTGGGCCCCATAGTGCATCTGGGGGTAATTTAATGGATACCAGTGAGCTTTTTCAGTTTATTACACTTACAAAAGTGTATTTATAGCTTTTTTTAGTGATGGGAATCTCTAAAACTGAGGTATAGCCCCTCAAGTGACGAACAGCCCCACAGGTGATGTTGGGCCCAAAAGTGCATATGGGGGTAAGTTAATGAATACAATTAAGCTATTTAGGTTGATAACACTTACAAAAGTGTATGGATGGCCTTTTTTAGTGATGGGAATCTCTAAAACTGAGGTATAGCCCCTCAAGTGACGAACAGCCCCACAGGTGATGTTGGGCCTTAGAGTGCATATGGGGGTAAGTTAATGAATACAATTAAGCTATTTAGGCTGATAAAACTTACAAAAGTGTATTGATGGCTTTTTTAGTGATGGGAATCTCTAAAACTGAGGTATAGCCCCTCAAGTGACGAACAGCCCCACAGGTGATGTTGGGCCCAAAAGTGCATATGGGGGTAAGTTAATGAATACAATTAAGCTATTTAGGTTGATAACACTTACAAAAGTGGGGCCAAGCAAATCATCCACAGACATATATTAAAGGGTTATCGGTGGGATGTGACAATCAAAACTACAGAAGTGGTACGGATAGGCTTATGTGTAACTCTGCCCGAAAAAACATAATCAAGGGCTATTACTCTGGAAATAATCGTGCAAACAATTTAGAATGCAAAAATAGCACAACTGCACAGAATGAATGTAAAATAATAGGCCTACTCTAAATAGGAATAAACATAGAATTCACATCAGAATTACATAACATTCCCAAAACTGACAAATAGCATATATTTGATCAAAACTGACAACTAAACGACTTAATACAAATATTGTGCTCTTAGTTAGTATAGACCTCTATAAATTCCAAAACAACCGTATTATATTAACATTAATTTTAATAACTTTGCAAACAACGTTATTTAAGCTTCAAATCAAGGTCAAATCCACAAGGATCACTCGCCGAAGTAGACAAATATGGAAAGTATGTCACAAAGTCAAAGAACAAGCCCTTAAACAAGCCCTGTAAGTGTTATCAAGTGAAAAGGCTCACTGGTAACTATTAATTTACCCCCAGATGCACCCTGGGGCCCAACATCACCTGTGGGGCTGTTCGTCAATTGTGGGGCTATACCTCATTTTTGGAGATTATTTTCACTAAAAAAGCCATCAATACACTTTTGTAAGTGTTATCAACCTAAATAGCTTAATTGTATTCATTAACTTACCCCCAGATGCACCCTGGGGCCCAACATCACCTGTGGGGCTGTTCGTCGCTTGAGGGGCTATACCTCAGTTTTAGAGATTCCCATCACTTAAAAAGCCATTAATACACTTTAGTAACTGTTATCAACCTAAATAACTTATTGATATCCATCAACTTACCCCCAAATGCATCTTAGGCCCAACATCACCTGTGGGGCTGTTCGTCACTTGAGGGGCTATACCTCAGTTTTAGAGATTCCCATCACTAAAAAAGCCATCCTTACACTTTTGCAAGTGTTATCAACCTAAATAGCTTAATTGTATTCATTAACTTACCCCCATATGCACTCTTGGGCCCAACATCACCTGTGGGGCTGTTCGTCACTTGAGGGGCTATACCTCAGTTTTAAAGATTCCCATTACTAAAAAAAGCCATCCATACACTTTTGTAAGTGTTATCAACCTAAATAGCCGAATTGTATTCATCAACTTACCTCCATATGCACTTTTGGCCCCAACATCACCTGTGGGGCTGTTCGTCATTTGATGGGCTATACCTCAGTTTTAGAGATTCCCATCACTAAAAAAGCCATCAATATACTTTAGTAAGTGTTATCAACCTAAATAGCTTAATTGTATTCTATGACTTACCCCCATATGCACTCTTGGGCCCAACATCACCTGTGGGGCTGTTCGTCACTTGAGGGGCTATACCTCAGTTTTAGAGATTCCCATCACTAAAAAAAGCCATCCATACACTTTTGTAAGTGTTATCAACCTAAATAGCTTATTGGTATCCATCAACTTACACCCAGATGCACTCTTAGGCCCAACATCACCTGTGGGGCTGTTCGTCACTTGAGAGGGTTTACCTCAGTTTTAGAGATTCCCATCACAAAAAAAAGCCATAAATACACTTTTCGAAGTGTTATCAACTGAAAAAACCTAGTAGTATCCATCAACTTTTAAGATTTTTATTTCTAAAACGGAATATTTCTCTTTAAATATCGCAAAAAAATATCTGATTAAATTATTGTATGTGCAACAAATTCTCGATTACTTCTCAATCCTTTTGTTTAGCTACCAGTACGTCCTACAGTTATATTTTCAAGGAAATCTTTATTCAGTTTTGAGAGCAGATATTTTAACTGAAGCTATCCACAACTCGCGATGCAGTCATCAAATTACCATTATTAAACACAATTCCAAAAATGTCTAAAAATGGGTTATTAGATCATATTTCAATTGTGAAACAAGTTACGATTTTTTATATTTGTTTATGTTAAAAATGTGCGCGCCGAGACAGCCCTGAAAATGATGTAGGTCAAAGCCCTGAAAATGATGCCCTACAGATGATTCTGGGCTGGGTACTGTTGTGTTTGACTTAGTGTTTTTTTTTCAATTAAACACTATCAAGCTTTAATTCATCAGAAAAAAAGTACTAATGGGGGTTCCGTCAGGCCCCTATTACAAAACCAAAAATAAAGTCAACAGATTTCATTTATAATGTAAATAGAATATTTAAAGTAAAACAGACAAACACAACATATGTGAATAAGTTAATGTTGTTGTTGCATTACAAATTCCTCTTCGCCAGTGTTTGCAAAATAACCTGATAACACTAACAGACTGACTTTTAACATTTGCACCGCATCTGCAGAATATAATTTAGTTTAAAAAAAAAGCCACTGAAGGAAAAGGCATACAGAGGATTTTTAGCTGAATAAAAGGTCAACAGTACCATATCGATCGGCGCAGTCATGCTCTGTTCGCCGACTTTGTATAATTTACTGAAGTTATACGTGTGTGTTTTTCATTCAGCTCTCGTACTTTTGAAGGTAAGAAAGGTCCTGGAAAGACACTCT
The DNA here is from genome assembly GCA_963971465.1 of Lepidochitona cinerea. Taxonomy (NCBI): domain Eukaryota; kingdom Metazoa; phylum Mollusca; class Polyplacophora; order Chitonida; family Tonicellidae; genus Lepidochitona; species Lepidochitona cinerea. The sequence goes on along the minus strand of OZ020560.1, from coordinate 10,888,615 downwards.
TCTGCGCATTGCGGTAGAAATCGGTGTTTCATATTTATTTTCGTTTTCGAATGGTTTATCAACATCGCAGACATTGGCAGTGATCTTGGCTCAGCAACAAGGACCAGGGCTTTTGGTTTGTTTTATTTTTCTTTGTTTCGTTGGATTGCAAGAACGAAGTGTCTATCTGTTCAGTATCCGAACAGATATTCCATTCTGCATCAATTTTATTGTACAAAACACCAAGTGAACACAGAGCAGGTTGTAGAAAGTCGCTGATGGCCCGCCCCGATCGGCGGGTTGTCCATCGATCGGTGGATCAGCAGAGAATAGACCCCGTCGATCGGTGTGTAACGTTTGGACAAAAATGACAATTTCCTCTTTCTGCCCTCAGTCGCGTTTTCGCCGAACTTTCGATTTCTACGACAACGAAGTTATGTGCAGCTTTTAATTAATTGCATTTGAAATGTCGAAAGAATTCGGTTTTCAGATTTTAGATAAGTCTTAACTATCCTTAGTCCGGGTTTCTGACTCCAAAATTACTATTTTTTTATACTGACGGCCGTATTTTGGAGTCAGGGCTCATTGCAATAAAAAAGTCGGAATTGGCTGCCCGCTTCTGATCGGGCAGTTTGCCGTCTGATTTAGATAGCAAATAACAACATAACTAACTCAAATAGTGTCAGCACGACATTCATTAATAATTTAGCATTTTTAAAAGTGAATTTAACGTTTAAAAACTGAAAAAAACGCTAAACATTGTTACGTCATCAATGGCGGAGAGTTTAAGACTTGGGGAAGGCAAAAGTAAATTCAGGGGAGGAATAATGTTTACTGACAGATGCTATTCGTCCATATCAGGCACTGGTAGGCAGCGAAATTATCCATGAACGTGATTATGACCGTTTAGATACGATCTGAGTAGGTTATATTGCTATTTCTTTGTCTAAATCAGACCACATACTGCCCGCTTCTGAGCGGGCAGCCAACTCCGGCTTTTTGATTGCAATGAACCCTGACTCCAAAATACGACCGTCAGTATAAAAAATAGTAATTTTGGAGTCAGAAACCCGGACTAAACTATCCTTAATCTCACCTGCGTTTTAGCTATTACCTCCTAACAAGTAACCTTTCAAACATTCCTCTTTTCATTGTACCAGTTGATTTCTTCGAATTTTGTTGTTGATCTGCAAAATCCCTCTAGGTTCACGAGTGCCGAGTAATTCAGTTTAAAAAGAAAACATGCAGCTCGAGGTTAACATAGCTCCGCTATGTAGCGTTATTGTGAAGCCCAAAGGGCTGAACGCTACGGGAGGAAGCCATTTTTAAATTTGCGAAATTAACCATGATCCCACAGGCAATATGGCCGCCTTGTTCGCGGGGAAATGTTCCAACCCTCTTTCGATATCGATGTAATGCAACAACCCAAACCTATAGTTGGACAAAAGGGAAATGGATATTAAGACAGAAAAGGTTGGTCATTCATTTTAAGGCATTTATTGCATCGGTGAACGATTTTTTCGAAGGAAATAGCCAAATAATAGGGACCGGAGTTGCAGAGGCTTCGTAAAGTAACTACAGTATCACAAAATGGCGTCTCCACTACAATGGTCACCGCTCCCAGCTGGTTAGACCATTGTTTTCTACAATTAGAGGTTAACATAGCATGGTTTTTGCTTATTTTTTTATTTTGTGTCAATAGGCAGGGTTTAGATTAATTTCAAAATTCGAAACTTTATAAAACATCAGCTATATTTATTACAAAATGAGTATCATTTTTTACATTTTTCAGATGAGAGAGGTTTAATGCGTACATGTATGGAACAGCATGGGTGTTGGGGGACTCTTGTCGTTCTGTTTAAAGCACCGAGAGAAATGCTGTGATGAATATGACCTTGTAGAGGTAGCAAGAGAACGAGATGGGATTGAACTACTGGTGGATTACTATTCTTTCCAACAATACATTCTGCTGCACTTTTGGCGTGGTTTATCAGTGTTACGTCAGAACCCATTTCTACGGATTATCGGGGCAGAGTATTCAACCATCGACTCCTACGTTAACAAACTGATCAGTGATCTAAAATCTCTCAATATAAATTTGGTGTTCTATGTTGACGGAGCTAAGGGGAGCTCTCGTTCTGGCTTTGAACAGAAATATGATACGTGGAAAAAAAGGTTTTATGATGATATCGTGAAATATCGAGATTTATTAAGTGTTTGCCGTGGAGCCAAAAATATTTTCAATGTACCAGAATCAACAACAGCTAGATCAGTACTTTTAGAAATTCAACTGTTTAAGACATTGAAGCGATGCCAATGTGAAATCATTCAATGTCCTACAGGAGAAGCAGATTTCTACATTGCTCAGGCTTTGTCAAGTAGAGATAAAGCCTTCTCGGTTCTCAGCAATGATTCTGATTTCTGTATTTTCAATGGCTGCCGTTTTATTCCACAAGAGCTGTTTGCTCTCCATGACAACCTACAACTTGGTCAGCCATCTTGTCTACCGTCCAAACCGTCACATTTGAGGGTTGGTGTGATATCCAGCGAGAAAGTTCAATTTCTGATGGAGGTGTGTACATAGAGAGTATCTGACTAATCCTAAATGTAGTTCATTAGACGTTCTTGGTAGCTAGTAAGTGCTGCTTGTATTTATTTCTAGTTTACAGTGTATGTTTTGTGACCACTCAATAGCTGGTTTCTCAGTTCAAACAGGCCTGCAGTAATGTGTCATAGGTTCCAATCCCAATCAGTCCAAACAGACCCCCAGCATTGGGTCACAGGTTCGAATCCCAATCAGTCCAAACAGACCCCCAGCATTGGGTCACAGGTTCCAATCCCAATTAGTCCAAACAGACCCCAGCATTGGGTCACATGTTCCAATCCCAATCAATCCAAACAGACCCCCAGCATTGGGTCACAGGTTCCAATCCCAATTAGTCCAAACAGACCCCCAGCATTGGATCACATGTTCCAATCCCAATTAGTCCAAACAGACCCCCAGCATTGGGTCACAGGTTCCAATCCCAATTAGTCCAAACAGACCTCCAGTATTGGGTCACATGTTCCAATCCCAATAAGTTCAAACAGACCCCCAGCATTGGGTCACAGGTTCCAATCCCAATCAGTCCAAACAGACCTCCAGCATTGGGTCACATGTTCCAATCCCAATTAGTCCAAACAGACCTCCAGCATTGGGTCACAGGTTTCAATCCCAATTAGTCCAAACAGACCTCCAGCATTGGGTCACAGGTTCCAATCCCAATTAGTCCAAACAGACCTCCAGCATTGGGTCACATGTTCCAATCCCAATCAGTCCAAACAGACCTCCAGCATTGGGTCACATGTTCCAATCCCAATTAGTCCAAACAGACCCCCAACATTGGGTCACATGTCCCAATCCCAATTAGTCCAAACAGACCTCCAGCATTGGGTCACAGGTTTCAATGCCAATTAGTCCAAACAGACCTCCAGCATTGGGTCACAGGTTCCAATCCCAATTAGTCTAAACAGACCCCCAGCATTGGGTCACATGTTCCAATCCCAATTAGTTCAAACAGACCTCCAGCATTGGGTCACAGGTTCCAATCCCAATCAGTCCAAACAGACCCCCAGCATTGGGTCACAGGTTCCAATCCCAATTAGTCCAAACAGACCTCCAGCATTGGGTCACAGGTTCCAATCTCAATTAGTCCAAACAGACCTCCAGCATTGGGTCACATGCTCCAATCTCAATCAGTCCAAACAGACCTCCAGCATTGGGTCACATGCTCCAATCCCAATTAGTCCAAACAGACCTCCAACATTAGGTCACAGGTTCCAATCCCAATCAGTCCAAACAGACCCTCAGCATTGGGTCACATGTTCCAATCCCAATTAGTCCAAACAGACCTCCAGCATTGGGTCACATGTTTCAATCCCAATCAGTCCAAACAGACCCTCAGCATTGGGTCACATGTTTCAATCCCAATTAGTCCAAACAGACCTCCAACATTGGGTCACAGGTTCCAATCCCAATTAGTCCAAACAGACCTCCAGCATTGGGTCACAGGTTCCAATCTCAATTAGTTCAAACAGACCTCCAGCATTGGGTCACATGTTTCAATCCCAATTAGTCCAAACAGACCTCCAGCATTGGGTCACATGTTTCAATCCCAATCAGTCCAAACAGACCCTCAGCATTGGGTCACATGTTTCAATCCCAATTAGTCCAAACAGACCTCCAACATTGGGTCACAGGTTCCAATCCCAATTAGTTCAAACAGACCTCCAGCATTGGGTCACATGTTTCAATCCCAATTAGTCCAAACAGACCTCCAGCATTGGGTCACAGGTTCCAATCTCAATTAGTCCAAACAGACCTCCAGCATTGAGTCACATGTTCCAATCTCAATCAGTCCAAACAGACCTCCTGCATTGGGTCACATGCTCCAATCCCAATTAGTCCAAACAGACCTCCAGCATTGAGTCACATGTTCCAATCTCAATCAGTCCAAACAGACCTCCAGCATTGGGTCACATGCTCCAATCCCAATTAGTCCAAACAGACCTCCAGCATTGAGTCACATGTTCCAATCTCAATCAGTCCAAACAGACCTCCAGCATTGGGTCACATGCTCCAATCTCAATCAGTCCAAACAGACCTCCAGCATTGGGTCACATGCTCCAATCCCAATCAGTCCAAACAGACCTCTAGCATTGGGTCACAGGTTTCAATCCCAATTAGTCCAAACAGACCTCCAGCATTGGGTCACAGGTTCCAATCCCAATTAGTCCAAACAGACCTCCAGCATTGGGTCACAGGTTCCAATCCCAATTAGTCCAAACAGACCCCCAACATTGGGTCACATGTTCCAATCCCAATCAGTCCAAACAGACCTCCAGCATTGGGTCACAGGTTCCAATCTCAATTAGTCCAAACAGACCCCCAGCATTGGGTCACATGTTCCAATCCCAATCAGTCCAAACAGACCTCCAGCATTGGGTCACAGGTTTCAATCCCAATTAGTCCAAACATACCTCCAGCATTGGGTCACAGGTTTCAATCCCAATTAGTCCAAACAGACCACCAGCATTGGGTCACATGTTCCAGTCCCAATTAGTCCAAACAGACCCCCAGCATTGGGTCACAGGTTCCAATCCCAATTAGTCCAAACAGACCCCCAGCATTGGGTCACATGTTCCAATCCCAATCAGTCCAAACAGACCCCCAGCATTGGGTCACAGGTTCCAATCCCAATCACTCCAAACAGACCCCCAGCATTGGGTCACAGGTTTCAATCCCAATTAGTCCAAACAGACCCCCAGCATTGGGTCACAGGTTTCAATCCCAATTAGTCCAAACAGACCCCCAGCATTGGGTCACAGGTTTCAATCCCAATTAGTCCAAACAGACCCCCAGCATTGGGTCACATGTTCCAATCCCAATCAGTCCAAACAGACCCCCAGCATTGGGTCACAGGTTCCAATCCCAATCACTCCAAACAGACCCCCAGCATTGGGTCACAGGTTTCAATCCCAGTCAGTCCAAACAGACCTCCAGCATTGGGTCACATGTTCCAATCCCAATCACTCCAAACTGACCTCCAGCATTGGGTCACAGGTTCCAATTCCAATCAGTCCAAACAGACCTCCAGCATTGGGTGACAGGTTCCAATCCCAATCAGTCCAAACAGACCTCCAGTATTGGGTCACATGTTCCAATCTCAATCAGTCAAACAGACCTCCAGCATTTGGTCACATGTTCCAATCCCAATTAGTCCAAACAGACCCCCAGCATTGGATCACATGTTCCAACCCCAATTAGTCCAAACAGACCTCCAGCATTGGGTCACATGTTCCAATCCCAATTAGTCCAAACAGACCCCCAACATTGGGTCACATGTTCCAATCCCAATTAGTCCAAACAGACCCCCAGCATTGGGTCACAGGTTCAAATCCCAATTAGTCCAAACAGACCCCCAGCATTGGGTCACATGTTCCAATCCCAATTAGTCCAAACAGACCCCAGCATTGGGCCACAGGTTCCAATCCCAATTAGTCCAAACAGACCTCCAGCATTGGGTCACATGTTTCAATCCCAATTAGTCCAAACAGACCTCCAGCATTGGGTCACATGTTCCAATCCCAATTAGTCCAAACAGACCCCCAGCATTGGTCACATGTTTCAATCCCAATTAGTCCAAACAGACCCCCAACATTGGGTCACATGTTCCAATCCCAATTAGTCCAAACAGACCCCCAGCATTGGGTCACAGGTTCAAATCCCAATTAGTCCAAACAGACCCCCAGCATTGGGTCACATGTTCCAATCTCAATCAGTCCAAACAGACCTCCAGTATTGGGTCACATGTTCCAATATCAATCAGTCAAACAGACCTCCAGCATTTGGTCACATGTTCCAATCCCAATTAGTCCAAACAGACCCCCAGCATTGGATCACATGTTCCAACCCCAATTAGTCCAAACAGACCTCCAGCATTGGGTCACATGTTCCAATCCCAATTAGTCCAAACAGACCCCCAGCATTGGGTCACAGGTTCAAATCCCAATTAGTCCAAACAGACCCCCAGCATTGGGTCACATGTTCCAATCCCAATTAGTCCAAACAGACCCCAGCATTGGGCCACAGGTTCCAATCCCAATTAGTCCAAACAGACCTCCAGCATTGGGTCACATGTTTCAATCCCAATTAGTCCAAACAGACCTCCAGCATTGGGTCACATGTTCCAATCCCAATTAGTCCAAACAGACCCCCAGCATTGGTCACATGTTTCAATCCCAATTAGTCCAAACAGACCCCCAACATTGGGTCACATGTTCCAAGCCCAATTAGTCCAAACAGACCTCCAGCATTGGGTCACATGTTCCAATCCCAATTAGTCCAAACAGACCCCAGCATTGGGCCACAGGTTCCAATCCCAATTAGTCCAAACAGACCTCCAGCATTGTGTCACATGTTTCAATCCCAATTAGTCCAAACAGACCTCCAGAATTGGATCACATGTTCCAATCCCAATCAGTCCAAACAGACCTCCAGCATTGAGTCACATGTTTCAATCCCAATTAGTCCAAACAGACCCCCAGCATTGGGTCACATGTTTCAATCCCAATTAGTCCAAACAGACCTCCAGCATTGAGTCACATGTTTCAATCCCAATTAGTCCAAACAGACCCCCAGCATTGGTCACATGTTTCAATCCCAATTAGTCCAAACAGACCTCCAGCATTGGGTCACAGGTTCCAATCCCAATCAGTCCAAACAGACCCCCAGCATTGGGTCACATGTTCCAATCTCAATCAGTCCAAACAGACCCCCAGGATTGGGTCACATGTTCCAATCCCAATTAGTCCAAACAGACCTCCAGCATTGGATCACATGTTCCAATCCCAATCAGTCCAAACAGACCCCCAGGATTGGGTCACATGTTCCAATCTCAATTAGTCCAAACAGACCTCCAGCATTGGATCACATGTTCCAATCCCAATCAGTCCAAACAGACCTCCAGCATTGAGTCACAGGTTTCAATCCCAATTAGTCCAAACAGACCCCCAGCATTGGGTCACAGGTTCCAATCCCAATCAGTCCAAACAGACCTCCAGCATTGAGTCACAGGTTTCAATCCCAATTAGTCCAAACAGACCCCCAGCATTGGGTCACAGGTTTCAATCCCAATTAGTCCAAACAGACCCCCAGCATTGGGTCACAGGTTTCAATCCCAATTAGTCCAAACAGACCCCCAGCATTGGGTCACAGGTTCCAATCCAAGTCAGTCCAAACAGACCTCCAGCATTGGGTTACATGTTCCAATCCCAATTAGTCCAAACAGACCCCCAGCATTGGGTCACAGGTTCCAATCCCAGTCAGTCCAAACAGACCTCCAGCATTGGGTCACATGTTCCAATCCCAATCAGTCCAAACAGACCCTCAGCATTGGGTTACAGGTTTCAACCCCAATTAGTCCAAACAGACCCTCAGCATTGGGTTACATGTTCCAATCCCAATTAGTTCAAACAGACCTCCTGCATTGGGTCACAGGTTTCCAATCCCAATTGGTCCAAACAGACCTCCAGCATTGGGTTACATGTTCCAATCCCAATTAGTCCAAACAGACCCCAGCATTGGGTCACAGGTTCCAATCCCAATTAGTCCAAACAGACCTCCAGCATTGGGTCACATGTTCCAATCCCAATCAGTCCAAACAGACCCCCAGCATTGGGTCACAGGTTCCAATCCCAATCAGTCCAAACAGACCCTCAGCATTGGGTTACAGGTTTCAATCCCAATTAGTCCAAACAGACCCCCAGCATTGGGTCACAGGTTCCAATCCCAATCAGTCCAAACAGACCTCCAGCATTGAGTCACAGGTTTCAATCCCAATCAGTCCAAACAGACCCCCAGCATTGGGTCACAGGTTCCAATCCCAATCAGTCCAAGCAGACCCTCAGCATTGGGTCACATGTTCCAATCCCAATTAGTCCAAACATACCTCCAGCATTGGGTCACATGTTCCAATCCCAATTAGTCCAAACATACCTCCAGCATTGGGTCACATGTTCCAATCCCAATTAGTCCAAACAGGCCTATAGCATTGGGTCACATGTTCCAATCCCAATTAGTCCAAACATACCTCCAGCATTGGGTCACATGTTCCAATCCCAATTAGTCCAAACAGGCCTATAGCATTGGGTCACATGTTCCAATCCCAATTAGTCCAAACAGACCTCCAGCATTGGGTCACATGTTCCAATCCCAATTAGTCCAAACAGACCTCCAGCATTGGCTCATAGGTTCCAATCCCAATTAGTCCAAACATACCTCCAGCATTGGGTCACATGTTCCAATCCCAATTAGTCCAAACATACCTCCAGCATTGGGTCACATGTTCCAATCCCAATTAGTCCAAACATACCTCCAGCATTGGGTCACATGTTCCAATCCCAATTAGTCCAAACAGACCTCCAGCATTGGGTCACATGTTCCAATCCCAATTAGTCCAAACAGGCCTATAGCATTGGGTCACATGTTCCAATCCCAATTAGTCCAAACATACCTCCAGCATTGGGTCACATGTTCCAATCCCAATTAGTCCAAACATACCTCCAGCATTGGGTCACATGTTCCAATCCCAATTAGTCCAAACAAACCTCCAGCAATGGGTCACAGGTTCCAATCCCAATTAGTCCAAACATACCTCCAGCATTGGGTCACATGTTCCAATCCCAATTAGTCCAAACAGGCCTATAGCATTGGGTCACATGTTCCAATCCCAATTAGTCCAAACATACCTCCAGCATTGGGTCACATGTTCCAATCCCAATTAGTCCAAACAGACCTCCAGCATTGGGTCACATGTTCCAATCCCAGTCAGTCCAAACAGACCTCCAGCATTGGCTCATAGGTTCCAATCCCAATTAGTCCAAACAGACCCCCAGCATTGGGTCACATGTTCCAATCCCAATTAGTCCAAACATACCTCCAGCATTGGGTCACATGTTCCAATCCCAATTAGTCCAAACAGGCCTATAGCATTGGGTCACAGGTTCCAATCCCAATTAGTCCAAACATACCTCCAGCATTGGGTCACAGGTTTCAATCCCAATTAGTCCAAACAGACCCCCAGCATTGTGTCACATGTTTCAATCCCAATTAGTCCAAACAGGCCTATAGCATTGGGTCACATGTTCCAATCCCAATTAGTCCAAACAGACCCCCAGCATTGGGTCACATGTTCCAATCCCAATTAGTCCAAACAAACCTCCAGCATTGGCTCATAGGTTCCAATCCCAATTAGTCCAAACAGACCCCCAGCATTGTGTCACATGTTTCAATCCCAATTAGTCCAAACAAACCTCCAGCATTGGGTCATAGGTTCCAATCCCAATTAGTCCAAACAGACCCCCAGCATTGGGTCACATGTTCCAATCCCAATTAGTCCAAACAGACCCCCAGCATTGGGTCACATGTTCCAATCCCAATTAGTCCAAACAGACCCCCAGCATTGGGTCACATGTTCCAATCCCAATTAGTCCAACAGACCCCCAGCATTGGGTCACATGTTCCAATCCCAATTAGTCCAAACAGACCTCCAGCATTGGCTCATAGGTTCCAATCCCAGTCAGTCAAACAAACCTCCAGCATTGGGTCACATGTTCCAATCCCAATTAGTCCAAACAGACCCCCAGCATTGGGTCACATGTTCCAATCCCAATTAGTCCAAACAGACCTCCAGCATTGGCTCATAGGTTCCAATCCCAATTAGTCCAAACAGACCCCCAGCATTGGGTCACATGTTCCAATCCCAATTAGTCCAAACAGACCCCCAGCATTGGGTCACATGTTCCAATCCCAATTAGTCCAAACAGATCTCCAGCATTGGCTCATAGGTTCCAATCCCAGTCAGTCAAACAAACCTCCAGCATTGGGTCATAGTTTCCAATCCCAATTAGTCCAAACAGACCCCCAGCATTGGGTCACATGTTCCAATCCCAATTAGTCCAAACAGACCCCCAGCATTGGGTCACATGTTCCAATCCCAATTAGTCCAAACAGACCTCCAGCATTGGCTCATAGGTTCCAATCCCAGTCAGTCAAACAGACCTCCAGCATTGGCTCATAGGTTCCAATCCCAATTAGTCCAAACAGACCCCCAGCATTGGGTCACATGTTCCAATCCCAATTAGTCCAAACAGACCCCCAGCATTGGGTCACATGTTCCAATCCCAATTAGTCCAAACAGACCTCCAGCATTGGCTCATAGGTTCCAATCCCAGTCAGTCCAAACAGACCTCCAGCATTGGCTCATAGGTTCCAATCCCAGTCAGTCCAAACAGACCCCCAGCATTGGGTCACATGTTCCAATCCCAATTAGTCCAAACAGACCTCCAGCATTGGCTCATAGGTTCCAATCCCAATTAGTCCAAACAGACCCCCAGCATTGGGTCACATGTTCCAATCCCAATTAGTCCAAACAGACCCCCAGCATTGGGTCACATGTTCCAATCCCAATTAGTCCAAACAGACCCCCAGCATTGGGTCACATGTTCCAATCCCAATTAGTCCAAACAGACCTCCAGCATTGGCTCATAGGTTCCAATCCCAATTAGTCCAAACAGACCCCCAGCATTGGGTCACATGTTCCAATCCCAATTAGTCCAAACAGACCCCCAGCATTGGGTCACATGTTCCAATCCCAATTAGTCCAAACAGACCCCCAGCATTGGGTCACATGTTCCAATCCCAATTAGTCCAAACAGACCTCCAGCATTGGCTCATAGGTTCCAATCCCAGTCAGTCAAACAAACCTCCAGCATTGGGTCATAGGTTCCAATCCCAATTAGTCCAAACAGACCCCCAGCATTGGGTCACATGTTCCAATCCCAATTAGTCCAAACAGACCCCCAGCATTGGGTCACATGTTCCAATCCCAATTAGTCCAAACAGACCCCCAGCATTGGGTCACATGTTCCAATCCCAATTAGTCCAAACAAACCTCCAGCAATGGGTCACAGGTTCCAATCCCAATTAGTCCAAACATACCTCCAGCATTGGGTCACATGTTCCAATCCCAATTAGTCCAAACAGGCCTATAGCATTGGGTCACATGTTCCAATCCCAATTAGTCCAAACAAACCTCCAGCAATGGGTCACAGGTTCCAATCCCAATTAGTCCAAACAAACCTCCAGCATTGGGTCACAGGTTCCAATCCCAATCAGTCCAAACATACCTCCAGCATTGGGTCACATGTTCCAATCCCAATCAGTCCAAACAGACCCCCAGCAATGGGTCACAGGTTCCAATCCCAATTAGTCCAAACAGACCCCCAGCATTGGGTCACATGTTCCAATCCCAATTAGTCCAAACAGACCCCCAGCATTGGGTCACATGTTCCAATCCCAATTAGTCCAAACAAACCTCCAGCAATGGGTCACAGGTTCCAATCCCAATTAGTCCAAACATACCTCCAGCATTGGGTCACATGTTCCAATCCCAATTAGTCCAAACAGGCCTATAGCATTGGGTCACATGTTCCAATCCCAATTAGTCCAAACAAACCTCCAGCAATGGGTCACAGGTTCCAATCCCAATTAGTCCAAACAAACCTCCAGCATTGGGTCACAGGTTCCAATCCCAATCAGTCCAAACATACCTCCAGCATTGGGTCACATGTTCCAATCCCAATCAGTCCAAACAGACCCCCAGCAATGGGTCACAGGTTCCAATCCCAATTAGTCCAAACAGACCTCCAGCAATGGGTCACAGGTTCCAATCCCAGTCAGTCCAAACATACCTCCAGCATTGGGTCACATGTTCCAATCCCAATTAGTCCAAACAGACCTCCAGCATTGGGTCACATGTTCCAATCCCAATCAGTCCAAACAGACCCCCAGCAATGGGTCACAGGTTCCAATCCCAATTAGTCCAAACAGACCCCCAGCAATGGGTCACAGGTTCCAATCCCAATTAGTCCAAACAGACCTCCAGCAATGGGTCACAGGTTCCAATCCCAATTAGTCCAAACAGACCTCCAGCAATGGGTCACAGGTTCCAATCCCAGTCAGTCCAAACAGACCTCCAGCATTGGGTCACAGGTTCCAGTCCCAATTAGTCCAAACAGACCCCCAGCATTGGGTCACATGTTCCAATCCCAATTAGTCCAAACAGACCTCCAGCATTGGGTCACAGGTTCCAATCCCAATTAGTCCAAACAGACCCCCAGCATTGGGTCACAGGTTCCAATCCCAATTAGTCCAAACAGACCTCCAGCAATGGGTCACAGGTTCCAATCCCAGTCAGTCCAAACAGACCTCCAGCATTGGGTCACAGGTTCCAGTCCCAATTAGTCCAAACAAACCCCCAGCATTGGGTCACAGGTTCCAATCCCAATTAATCCAAACAGACCTCCAGCAATGGGTCACAGGTTCCAATCCCAGTCAGTCAAAACATACCTCCAGCATTGGGTCACATGTTCCAATCCCAATTAGTCCAAACAGACCTCCATCATTGGGTCACAGGTTCCAATCCCAATTAGTCCAAACAGACCTCCAGCAATGGGTCACAGGTTCCAATCCCAGTCCGTCAAAACAAACCTCCATCATTGGGTCACAGGTTCCAATCCCAATTAGTCCAAACAGACCCCCAGCATTGGGTCACAGGTTCCAATCCCAGTCAGTCCAAACAGACCCCCAGCATTGGGTCACAGGTTCCAATCCCAGTCAGTCCAAACAGACCTCCAGCATTGGGTCACATGTTCCAATCCCAGTCAGTCCAAACAGACCCCCAGCATTGGGGCACAGGTTCCAATCCCAATTAGTCCAAACAGACCCCCAGCATTGGGTCACAGGTTCCAATCCCAATTAGTCCAAACAGACCCCCAGCATTGGGTCACATGTTCCAATCCCAATCAGTCCAAACAGACCTCCAGCAATGGGTCACAGGTTCCAATCCCAGTCAGTCAAAACAAACCCCCAGCATTGGGTCACAGGTTCCAATCCCAATTAGTCCAAACAGACCCCCAGCATTGGGTCACAGGTTCCAATCCCAGTCAGTCCAAACAGACCCCCAGCATTGGGTCACAGGTTCCAATCCCAATTAGTCCAAACATACCTCCAGCATTGGGTCACAGGTTCCAATCCCAATTAGTCCAAACAGACCTCCAGCATTGGGTCACATGTTCCAATCCCAATCAGTCCAAACAGACCTCCAGCATTGGGTCATAGGTTCCAATCCCAATCAGTCTAAACAGACCTCCAGCATTGGGTCACAGGTTCCAATCCCAATTAGTCCAAACAGACCCCCAGCATTGGGTCACAGGTTCCAATCCCAGTCAGTCCAAACAGACCCCCAGCATTGGGTCACAGGTTCCAATCCCAATTAGTCCAAGCAGACCCCCAGCATTGGGTCACAGGTTCCAATCCCAATCAGTCCAAACAGACCCCCAGCATTGGGTCACAGGTTCCAATCCCAATCAGTCCAAACAGACCTCCAGCATTGGGTCACAGGTTCCAATCCCAATTAGTCCAAACAGACCCCCAGCATTGGGTCACAGGTTCCAATCACAGTCAGTCCAAACAGACCCCCAGCATTGGGTCACAGGTTCCAATCCCAATTAGTCCAAACAGACCCCCAGCATTGGGTCACAGGTTCCAATCCCAATTAGTCCAAACAGACCCCCAGCATTGGGTCACAGGTTCCAATCCCAATCAGTCCAAACAGACCCCCAGCATTGGGTCACAGGTTCCAATCCCAATCAGTCCAAACAAACCTCCATCATTGGGTCACAGGTTCCAATCCCAGTCAGTCAAAACAAACCTCCATCATTGGGTCACAGGTTCCAATCCCAATCAGTCCAAACAGACCCCCAGCATTGGGTCACATGTTCCATTCCCAGTCAGTCAAAACAAACCTCCATCATTGGGTGATAGGTTCCAATAAAATTGGCATATATGTGAAATAATCTTGAATTTGACGTAACAAAGCTAACAATCAACCTTTTTAAGCCTAGCGCACACGAGAGGCACCGGCTGAGCTACAAGGCACGCATGGCCCAGGGAGCAGCTACAGATTTCAGCGCAGACGATGAGCTCCCGGCTGAGGCAAGTTCCTGGTCACCCAAGTTCACTAAGCTACATAAATGTCACTACCTGCGTTACTAATATTCTAAGTGGTCACAGGATTTAATAGGCACACGCGATTGGCCTATTCCTCGTTGTGCGCACACGGTGAGATTCTTGCCACGCGAGACAGAAAATATTAAACATGCTAGATGCTTTCCTCACTGCCTCGAGAGGCGAAAACCTCACCAAAATTTACGCGCACACAGGGGAAACAGCTTAGCTCTCAATCACGCATGGCTGGCAGCTCAGCCATAACATGTATATCTTTCATTGCCTTTGTGTTCATCATCTAGCACATTTACATGTATTGATGAAGATAATCATTTTACTTTTTTGCTTTCAGTTTCCAGATCATTGTCAGTTGATGGAACTGAGTATAGTTTCTGGGAATGACTTCACACAGAGTTTCATGAGGAAAGGTGGACAGTTTATAAAAAAACTGGACATCAATGGTCCGCCTAAAATTGAGGGAATTATTGATTGGATAAAACGTTACAACTGTATTGAGAATCATGGGTTCCTTAATAACACTATGGTAAGATTTCAAACAAAGGGAAATAACTCATTGAATTTGTTCTTGTAAAATCTGTCTTACTGTTACGCTCGAACGACCTATGTAGGATGGTTGCCAGTTAACACCGGAAGGTCTTGGGTTTCCTCCGGACATAGAGCCCGGTTTCCTCCCATGATAAAACAGACAACGCCGCCATATAAGTGAAATAATGTTGAGCGTGGCGTAAAACACCAAACAATCAATCAATCAATCTTACTGTTACAGTAACTAAGGGGACGATTTTACTAAAACTAATTTTAAATATGCACCATCACAAATCGTGTTTAAAAACTGAAAATCGCAAAATTTAAAAAAAATTATCTCAACAACAACAATTAAAAAAAAAAAAAATTCAGAGCTCTTGTTTTAGAAAGATGAATGTATAAAAAACAGACAAAAATCGAAATTATATCAACTGGGTCATTAAGCTGAGTTATTTTTTTCATTTTAATTACCATTTGAACGCATTATGTGGAAAGTTGCCAGCTACCCACCTGAGGTTAGGGGCTCCTATTCAAGGGCTTGGTTCTCGATTTTTTTTCACCACTAAAGTGGACAATGCAACCATATAACTTGTAAGTCGTATACCCTTGAGTAAAACATAAATCAATCTTTCTAATTAAATTTCTTTGTTTTTCAAACAAAAATGTGAGGACCATTTTTGTTATTTTCTCTTTTTTTTTAGAAAAGGAATGATAAGTTTAGGCAGGCTGTACTTCATTCTCGGAAATTTTACAGCCTGACAGCTGATGTTATGGAGGTACCAATAATAAAAGGGCCCGTCACTGAAACTCTATTGGAGGGAGTTAGAAGAGGAGATTTCCCTGCTGTGACTATTGCCATGCATTATAATATCTATTGGCAGAGGT
The DNA here is from genome assembly GCA_963971465.1 of Lepidochitona cinerea. Lineage (NCBI taxonomy): Eukaryota > Metazoa > Mollusca > Polyplacophora > Chitonida > Tonicellidae > Lepidochitona > Lepidochitona cinerea. Next base: position 10,872,597 of record OZ020560.1, on the reverse strand, counting down.
CTATACTGGAGGATGACACACCAGAATTTCCTTGCGTGGAGATTGCACTGGCAGAGTTACGCAGTTTCATCTACAGGATTGTTCTGGCACATACTGACGATAGCGTCATGGAATATGGTAGAGACTTCAATAATGAACTTGCTCAAAACCCGGTGAGTTTAAAGCAGCATGAGCTGCCAAAATGTTGATAATTTGACGTTAAAACAGAATGTGGAAATTATTGGCTATTTTTCTCAAGAGTTCCACAATGGGTTCCACTGATAACGCACTAATGTTAATCTAGAAATGAAGAACTTCAAAGGGACTCAATATTTCAATCTTGTCATCTGTGAAAAACTGTGAAATATTAACTGGAAAAAACGTCCCCAGTGAAAAAGATATACTTGTATACTAGTATTTGTTTGTTGATATTTAAGCACAAATTTTAATGTAAATGGCATATAATTTAACCAGACAGTGGTCACTGCCTTTAAATCTACTCTAGTTTTGACGTTTGTTTGTTATAGGTATATGGAGCTGATAGGAGATTTCGTACACCAGTAATTACATACATTAGGAAGGAAAACGTTGGCCAGAATCTAGGTTTCTTCCACCAAGTTATCACCCATTTGGAACCTTGTGAGTGAAACCTGTCTCAAGGACCGTTCTCACGGTGCGATTTGTCGTACCAACTTGTAGGATGCGCTTAAAATGGATGCTTTTAATTGGTCAATAAAATTTGTCAACCAATTTGAATTGCATGCTACAAGTCGGTACGACAAATCACACCATGAGAACGGGCCTTTAGTCATCAGACATAGTCTATTGCTAAACATACATATAATTTATTGAGGCTACCTACATATATGTAGTTATTTTAGACAAGAAGATTTTCCCTGTGCCTGTGTGTTTTAGTGATCATAAATATATGTAGTTAAACTCAGAAATTATGATGTGTCCATAGTTTACAAGGTTTAGTTATAGTTAAACTGTGAGTTTGATTTCTTTGTTAAAGGGACATGTTGCCCAGTATTATTTACATTTTTTATTATATTTCTGATAAAAAGAAAATGAGAGTGACTTTGGATTAAACATGTAGGTGGATTTTCTGCAAAAACTGTACTACTAGCAAGTAATACATTCTATTCAATTAGTAAAGCTCTTCAAATTGGAGGTACATTTGGTGGTGTGAGTGGGACAGCCTCGTTTTTGTTATAATGCACGGGAATACAAACTATGGAAGAGATCTAGTTACAGACGATTTCGTTGGATTTTAGTGAATTAATTAAACATCTTTAATCTTATTTTAACTACCTGATGTAAGATCTAAAAATTTATTATCACCTAACGGCCTGCATACATAACTGGTTTAAGAGGCATTTAAGAGCATGCTTGATAACGGTACTAGAATCTGTACCGAAACGTCGCTTTACAAATAAACAGAAGTTGTATTCCATAAACCTCTTTAGTTAATATTGTTTTTGTTTATGTTTTCTGGCCCATTTGAAAAATTGGATCAACATTTTCGCTTTAATTTATTATAAGAATTCAAGAAGGTGTTTGAAATTGAATTTTCGATAAAAAATCTACTTTTGATGAAGAAATATGTTACCCATAAGTAATTCTTCACCTTATTATAGCCTTTCAACTTCTAAATGCCATCGAAAGTTAAGAAATACATTGTTAATTATTTTCCTTTCAAATCAAGTATACAATGTTTGTGTATTTTTCCCTGTTTCATCTAGATCGGGACATGAACTATTTTCAGCGATATGGACGTAAAAATGGCTTCATCTGCTACATTTTACGATATTTCCTCCTTTTAAATTGGAAACAAAATCTTCACGTCACGGAGGATGAATTCATGGCTTTGGTTGCCATGGTGTTTGGGCGTTTCAATGAGGAGAAATATCAATCCATGCCCCTTCAACCCACTGTCCGATGTGTTACCATAGCCAACTGGTTTCAGGTACATGTATGATAAAACAGGTCTCATTGCACAATAGTTGTGTTAAACAAAAAGTACACATTCAAAACAGTTTACTTTTACAGTCTGAGTGTTAAATCGAAAACCTTAGACTGATTGTTTATGGAAATGTCTTACTTGGTTTCAGGATGTTTATCGCCATGGTTACCTGTTCCTGGGACATCTTCTCTACCTTTCTCATGAGTTTCCGGAACCTAAGGAGATATTTTCCAGCTCAGTGTGGACAGTGTTACATGCTTGTAACGAAGGAGAAGGTAATAGTCCTGATGACATGACATCTAAGTTTTCACAAAGTTGAATTTCTGGGATCAGTAGTGCAAGTATTCTGGTAAAGATTTAAATTCCACGCTCTGCTCTTCTCTCTAGGGTAGGGATACAAACATCTATGTCCGCCCCCACCCCCCAAAAGGAGCAATGATGTGATAAATGTACTGGACTGAATGGGTCTCCATTTGGTTTCTGACATTTTATACCCTGATTTATGACTAGAAGTTAATGTTTTTGTCATGTAGTCATTTGTGCCATTTCAGTCAATATTTAAGGGGTTTTTGGAATGAATTATAAGCTCTCTAAACGCCTTTTTGGTAATAACTGTTAACTGTTTGACCTTGAATATTTCTATTTGTTCATTGTGAATAGGAACATTTTCGGACTGGGTTTTCACTTGAACGACATATGTGGGATGGTTGCCAGTTACCACCGGAAGGTCCTTGGTTTCCCCCGGGCATAGAGCCCAGTTTCCTCTCACAATAAAACTGGCAACGCCGCCATATAAATGAAATAATCTTGAGCGCGTCATACAGATCAAAAGTTTTAAATGTGTAAAACTTTTTAGTTTCTGAAGATTATTATTCCAATTCTCAGAATACTTATTTCTTTTAGATTCATATGTTCTGTTTTTTATTGTTTTTTTTTTTCAATAGCAAGGAATCAAGCTGTGTGTGTCCAAGGGATTCCGGAGTTTGTCTTTGTAGAACCCTATAAAGAAATGAATGACTTGATACGAGAAAAACGTCATGTGATCGAACATATTGTTGAGGATGTATTCCCATTTCACAGCCAATGAAATCACTACAGTAATTTTTGTCTGAACATAGCTTTTGAATGTACAAAAAATAACTGGTTGAAGTCTTATCCGATGGCTCATATAGTTGAGGAAGTGTTTCTCTGTGACAGCTGATGAAATGACTTTATGATATGTATCTCTACATGTTTTAAATGATTAAAGCATCATTTGATAGCTTATATCAAACCTATAAAATTATTTCACTGTGATATCTTAAACTGATAGAGGCAAACAAAAACAACATTTCAACCCATATGTGTTCTGGGGCCTCCGTGGTTCAGTAGGTAGAGTGTTGGACGCTCAATTCAAACAGCCTTCCACCAATGGGTCGCGGGTTCAAATCTCACTCAGTCCAAAAAAAATTGACAATTTTCTGACTGGGTTTTCACTCGAACAACCTATGTGGGATGGTTGCCAGGTACCACCGGAAGGTCGTGGGTTTCCTCAGGGGATAGAGCCTGGTTTCCTCCCACAATAAAACTGGCAACGTCGCCATATAAGTGAAATAATATTGAGCGCAGCGTCAAACACCAAACAAACATATGTGTTCTGTCCCCTTTCCCATTTAACTTTTTGTGAACATATGCTGTGACTTGTCAGACTTTACTATTCCCACATTAATATGTTAATTTCAATTAGCCTAAAATAATCATTGTTTTTTTTTATAGGATTTCATCTGTGCAATTGTAGATTTACAAATTTGTACTACATGTAGTTTAAGCTTTATGATGCAATCAATATGTGATTTGTGCAAATTACTTAATTTACAGATGTCACAAATACTACATGAAGTGGTAAACCAGATAAATGGTCCGACTCTAGCCTACAAATAAAACCCAATATTGTGACAGTCTGAAGAAATCTAGTTATGTAAACAAATTTGATATGAAACTTCCACTGAATATTGCTGAAATCTAAAAAGAAGATAAACTCTTCCAATCTGAGATTGATGCCACGATACCATGTCCTTTTTACACTCAAAACGAGCAAATGCCCAATTATATCATATTGATATATATTTTTTAAGCACAACTTCCAAAACAAATATGATTAATATATACGCTATCTATTCCGGTTTTCAGAAATATGTAATGTATTGTAGAATGTTTTTACTGTTTATACACTATTATTGTTTCTTGCTATACAAAGTAGCAATTCTAGACTCAGATTACTTGTAAAGGTATAGATGGTTTGTGTCAGACATAGGACTGTAATTGCGTAATTGTTTCAACCTATTGATCAAATCATTCACATATCAAACTTTAGGCATACCATTCTTAAGCTTGGACTGTACTGATCATGTGTATTTATTTTTTCATGAACACAAAAACACTCTGGCACAGGGAAAATCTTATTGACTTAAATAACCAAGGAGAATGGTTTCTAATATTGTTAAAAGCAACAGGGGGGGGGGGGGGGGTCATTTTCAGATAGCATGATAAAGGAATATACTTTATTGTTAATAAACTTCCGTATTGAAACAGTGACGTTTCCAACTCTTGTTTACAGTTGTCAATCTGATGTTTGTCTAAAATGCCTCTCGAATAATTTTTCGGATAGGTTTTTTAAAGATTAATTTATTTAAACTCTCGAGACAGACACAGACCAATTATTGTGTTCATCGTATTGGGTAATTTATGCCTACCAAAAGTACTAACAATCTATCAATATCTAAGTACCTTGTTTACCAAATTTGTATACAAGACATTTTATATCATTTTTAAGCGTTGCATGTTCGTCATTTATAATGTTATTCAGAAAATAGTGCTTCAATTTTTTCTGAAATAAAGATTATGGAATTTATTTTGTTTGCTCTTTTCTTGGGAGTTTTAGCATTTCTTATCATTGTGTTTTGAGTGAACTATTGATCGGTGGTTTGACCTTCATGCCAACACAAGCTTTCCATTGTTTGATTGATTGATGTTTTACGATGATAATTTCACTTTTATGCCGGCATTTCCAGGTTTGGAACGACCTATGTGGGATGGTTGCCAGTTACCAACGGAAGGTCGTGGGTTTCCTCCCACAATAAAACTGGCAACGCCGCCATATAAGTGAAATAATCTTGAGCGCAGCGTAAAACACCAAACAATCAATCAATCCAGGTTTGGTATGAGAGGACACAAGGTTCTTTTTACGAAGGAAACACCGACCTTCACAGAGTACCTGGCAACTCTTCCACATCATGATACGGCGAACAAGGCCTTTCATTGATGTTAGGCCCTGAGACAAACAGCTGCCAAGTACCAGTGAAATGTCTGTGTTACCACTGGAAACCAAGCTTCTTCAAATTACATATATTAGATGTGACCCCATCAGACTAAAGTCCAGATGTTCATAGGAAAGAAGTTCTTTTCAACCTCCGTGGCTCAGTAGGTAGAGCGTTGGACGCTCAATCCAAACAGCCTTCAACCAATGGATCGCGGGTTCGAATCCCACTCAGTCCAAAATTGGAAAATTTTCTGACTGGGTCTTCACTCGAACGACCTATGTGGGATGGTTGCCAGTTACCAGCGGAAGGTCGTGGGTTTCCTCCGGGCACAGAGCCCGGTTTCCTCCCACAATAAAACTGGCAACGCCGCCATATAAGTGAAATAATCTTGAGTGCGGCGTAAAACACCAATCAATCAATCTTTTCAACCAATATCTCGACTTTAGTGAGATTGACATGTAACCTATGACGCCTAATGTTTGAAAAATCATAAGTACATCGTAAAGCTTACATGTAGATCAACCAAATGTGCCGCAATATTCCCAATTTTTATCTATTTCTTTTACTTTGAATCTAAAACTCGGGTATGTATGTATAAGCACCAATATTAATGTTTACAGTAACTCCAGGGGGAACAACTCCAAGTTTTCTAACTAGAACAAGGGGAACAACTCCAGGTTTTCTAACCATAGATATCTTATAATAATTATTATAAGATATCTATGTTTCTAACTAGAACAAGGGGAATAACTCCAGGTTTTCTAACAAAACGTTAAATTATTCCCCTTGTTCTGGTAATAAAATATGCCGCCAAATAGAAAAGATAAGTTAAAACTGAAAGCTAAGAAACCCAAATTATCAGAAAACAAGGATACCCTGGACTGCAAAGTCACTGATGATCCTATTGATGAAGATATCTGCGTTATCATTGATGGGAAGGAACCAGTTATCCCATATAAACATACCGATGGCAGTGAAAGGTATACAATTACAACAACAACATCATGTTATTTTAATTACACTGGTGGTCTTTAAAAAAATATGTTAATAAAATTTACATCCGAAATAAATTTAACTTGCAGCAGCTAGTGGACAGGATATATAATAGGTCTGTCACTTTGAAAACTTCTTCTGTCAATAAAAAATGGTCGGTCACAGCACATTTTCGGCTGTAAGATAAAATTGGGATATTTTCAAGGTATCAACTGTTTGTCACTGGCTTCAAACTTTAGGAATATGTGGTCAATTCAACTATACATGTACAAGCCTACATCAATACAAGAATATGTGGTCAATTCAGCTATACAAGCCTACATCAATACAAGAATATGTGGTCAATTCAGCTATACAAGTCTACATCAATACAAGAATATGTGGTCAATTCAGCTATACAAGCCTACATCAATACAAGAATATGCGGTCAATTCAGCTATACAAGCCTACATCAATACAAGAATATGTGGTCAATTCAGCTATACAAGTCTACATCAACACAAGAATATGTGGTCAATTCAGCTATACAAGCCTACATCAATACAAGAATATGTGGTCAATTCAGCTATACAAGCCTACATCAATACAAGAATATGTGGTCAATTCAGCTATACAAGCCTACATCAATACAAGAATATGTGGTCAATTCAGCTATACAAGCCTACATCAATACAAGAATATGTGGTCAATTCAGCTATACAAGTCTACATCAATACAAGAATATGTGGTCAATTCAGCTATACAAGCCTACATCAATACAAGAATATGTGGTCAATTCAGCTATACAAGCCTACATCAATACAAGAATATGTGGTCAATTCAGCTATACAAGCCTACATCAATATAAGAATATGTGGTCAATTCAGCTATACAAGCCTACATCAATACAAGAATATGTGGTCAATTCAGCTATACAAGCCTACATCAATACAAGAATATGTGGTCAATTCAGCTATACAAGCCTACGTCAATACAAGAATATGTGGTCAATTCAGCTATACAAGCCTACATCAATACAAGAATATGTGATCAATTCAGCTATACAAGCCTACATCAATACAAGAATATGTGGTCAATTCAGCTATACAAGTCTACATCAATACAAGAATATGTGGTCAATTCAGCTATACAAGCCTACATCAATACAAGAATATGTGATCAATTCAGCTATACAAGCCTACATCAATACAAGAATATGTGATCAATTCAGCTATACAAGGTGAAGCCTACATCAATACAAGAATATGTGGTCAATTCAGCTATACAAGCCTACATCAATACAAGAATATGTGGTCAATTCAGCTATACAAGCCTACATCAATACAAGAACATGTGGTCAATTCAGCTATACAAGTCTACATCAACACAAGAATATATGGTCAATTCAGCTATACAAGCCTACATCAATACAAGAATATGTGGTCAATTCAGCTATACAAGTCTACATCAATACAAGAATATGTGGTCAATTCAACTATACAAGCCTACATCAATACAAGAATATGTGGTCAATTCAGCTATACAAGCCTACATCAATACAAGAATATGTGGTCAATTCAGCTATACAAGCCTACATCAATACAAGAATATGTGGTCAATTCAGCTATACAAGTCTACATCAACACAAGAATATGTGGTAAATTCAGCTATACAAGCCTACATCAATACAAGAATATGTGGTCAATTCAGCTATACAAGCCTACATCAATACAAGAATATGTGGTCAATTCAGCTTTACAAGCCTACATCAATACAAGAATATGTGGTCAATTCAGCTATACAAGCCTACATCAATACAAGAATATGTGGTCAATTCAGCTATACAAGTCTACATCAACACAAGAATATGTGGTAAATTCAGCTATACAAGCCTACATCAATACAAGAATATGTGGTCAATTCAGCTATACAAGCCTACATCAATACAAGAATATGTGGTCAATTCAGCTTTACAAGCCTACATCAATACAAGAATATGTGGTCAATTCAGCTATACAAGCCTACATCAATACAAGAATATGTGGTCAATTCAACTATACAAGCCTACATCAACACAAGAATATGTGGTCAATTCAGCTATACAAGCCTACATCAATACAAGAATATGTGGTCAATTCAGCTATACAAGCCTACATCAATATAAGAATATGTGGTCAATTCAGCTATACAAGCCTACATCAATACAAGAATATGTGGTCAATTCAGCTATACAAGCCTACATCAATACAAGAATATGTGGTCAATTCAGCTATACAAGCCTACGTCAATACAAGAATATGTGGTCAATTCAGCTATACAAGCCTACATCAATACAAGAATATGTGATCAATTCAGCTATACAAGCCTACATCAATACAAGAATATGTGGTCAATTCAGCTATACAAGTCTACATCAATACAAGAATATGTGGTCAATTCAGCTATACAAGCCTACATCAATACAAGAATATGTGATCAATTCAGCTATACAAGCCTACATCAATACAAGAATATGTGATCAATTCAGCTATACAAGGTGAAGCCTACATCAATACAAGAATATGTGGTCAATTCAGCTATACAAGCCTACATCAATACAAGAATATGTGGTCAATTCAGCTATACAAGCCTACATCAATACAAGAACATGTGGTCAATTCAGCTATACAAGTCTACATCAACACAAGAATATATGGTCAATTCAGCTATACAAGCCTACATCAATACAAGAATATGTGGTCAATTCAGCTATACAAGTCTACATCAATACAAGAATATGTGGTCAATTCAACTATACAAGCCTACATCAATACAAGAATATGTGGTCAATTCAGCTATACAAGCCTACATCAATACAAGAATATGTGGTCAATTCAGCTATACAAGCCTACATCAATACAAGAATATGTGGTCAATTCAGCTATACAAGTCTACATCAACACAAGAATATGTGGTAAATTCAGCTATACAAGCCTACATCAATACAAGAATATGTGGTCAATTCAGCTATACAAGCCTACATCAATACAAGAATATGTGGTCAATTCAGCTTTACAAGCCTACATCAATACAAGAATATGTGGTCAATTCAGCTATACAAGCCTACATCAATACAAGAATATGTGGTCAATTCAGCTATACAAGTCTACATCAACACAAGAATATGTGGTAAATTCAGCTATACAAGCCTACATCAATACAAGAATATGTGGTCAATTCAGCTATACAAGCCTACATCAATACAAGAATATGTGGTCAATTCAGCTTTACAAGCCTACATCAATACAAGAATATGTGGTCAATTCAGCTATACAAGCCTACATCAATACAAGAATATGTGGTCAATTCAACTATACAAGCCTACATCAACACAAGAATATGTGGTCAATTCAGCTATACAAGCCTACATCAATACAAGAATATGTGGTCAATTCAGCTATACAAGTCTACATCAATACAAGAATATGTGGTCAATTCAACTATACAAGCCTACATCAATACAAGAATATGTGGTCAATTCAGCTATACAAGCCTACATCAATACAAGAATATGTGGTCAATTCAGCTATATTAATGTTATTGATCGAGTGTTTTCGTATTGCCTTGGTGTTGGCCTGAGGGCCCGAGGCCGCAGGCCGGGGGTCAATGCAACCACCCAAATCCAATACCAAGGCAATACGAAAACACTCGATTCATAATATTTTTATTAATAGACTGTAGAAGTTAATTTAATGCAAGCTGTCAAGTTGAACAGGAGGTGGCCCACTGAACATTTAATCCATGCCCTAAACAAAATGACGTCCAACCTTTTTTGCGCTCTGTGTTTTTTTGTTCCTGGATCAGTAGAGAAGTTTCTTCCTCTTGAGCTGTACTAAAACGGCAATCGGATTCACTTACAGTAGGTTTTTCTTTCAACTCTAATATCCCGTCAATAAGAGCTTGTACAACGCACTCTGGTGTAGACATTTTGATATCAACATTTGTTGTCTGTTTCTGTCAAACTCTGAGACGTCACATGTTAATTGCGTCTTTCAGCCGCACTCCATGAACTCGGCCAATATGACGTGAACTCGGCCAATATGACTTGAACTCGGCCAATATGACTTGAACTCGGCTAATACAGCCCTACGGGTTATACGAATTTGATTCGTCTGCTGATATTACCCGGCCGCGAAGTTCGTATTCGGGTAATAACTTGCACAGTCAATTAATAAAGGTGAATATGACTTCTGTTCAAGAAAATATGTTCAATTGATTCTGCATGGCTGTTTACCAGGTTTCTTATTTAGATAATCATTTTATAGTCCAATCTTTTTAGTGCCTCTTTTTTATGTAGAATTTTAGTTTAACAACAATGAAAGTTTATGTTCAGCCACATTTGTTTCAGTTTACCTTTTGATTTGGCAAGTCTTCGTTCAAAGTTAGGCTTAGCAGTCACTCAGTCCAAGTGGAATTTCAACAAAACCAGTTTACTCTCAGACCTTCCCACCAACGCTGCCAAGGTAAATTCTGATTCTTGGATACTGTAAAAAAAAATAATTCAAGAAAGTGTAAGAAAACTACCGGTACAGTTTGATATTTTAGTCGGTCGGTACTTTTGTCACCATGTAACCTTAGCTATTGAGTGCGACGAAAAGCCCCAATCAATCAATCTGAAGAGGGTAAATCTTCCCTCTCATGTTTAAAATGCTAAAAACACCATTTTTTTATTGATCTTATGTCTAAACTGTTCACTAAGACTGGTAGCTTTTTAACTCTATGATATCTAGACAACTCTTTCTTTTTTCAGGATTCTTCAAGGGAGGTAACCACATCAGACATACCCAGTAACAATTGCAGTATATTACCTCCCCTTCCTCCTTCATGCTTGTTCTGTTATAAACAATTTTTGAAAACAAATATTGATTGTAAATGTCAACGATGTGTTAAAAAACCTGCAGAATTCTTGTTAAAGGAAAGCAGTAAAACTATCCCTGGAATCAGGTGTGAAATATCTAGTGATGGAATTGAAGAAAACAGGAATATTAATCCTGGTGGACAAATGAGAGAGGCTCATGGGAGGGTGTTTGTAGGCGACAATTTTCCTCACGCGAGATCTGGGAATAAAAACTTTGACAGCCAATTTGAAAAACTGGAAAGTAAAGACAAAAGATGTGCTGAAAACCAATCTGTTAATGAGAAAAATGAAGTAAAAAGACCAAGACAAGAAAGCTTTGTTAAAAATGATGTCTCCAACTTAAATGAAAAATCTGACTCTTTTTTCGATGAGAAAAGTTTGAAGACTAACTACCAGAACAAAGTGAGAGATGACAACACAGAAGAGCTAAGCTTGAAGGGAGATAACCCTGCTTCATACCAAGTTCAGTGTTGTCCACTCTGTCAAATGCAGTTTCCCCCAGGGTAAGAACAAAAAACAAAACAATTCATAAAAAAAAATCACATTTTACGCTTTAGGTTTGTTTGTCAGTTTTTGTGTGATTTAAAAAAAAGAAATTTATTTTTGTATTTATTATGGTGAACAGCTGTTGAATTGACATAAGGGGTACTTGTTTATTTCTGTAAAATGAGCATAAGTAGCTTCGAGGCAGAATTTCTTTAACAAGCAGTGTTTCCATAGCAACACAATGATATTTTGAAAATTAGAATTAAAATGATTTGAAATTGTTCAAACTACATCATGTAAATCTGTTAATTTTTTATAATTTTTATCTGTATTTCAATGACTTTGTTTTAATTTAATCTTTATCAAAGCTAAGGAAATACTAATTGGCTTAAACTAATTTAAAATTTATGACGTGAAAATATTATATTTATTTTAATTTTATTTTTTCTTCAGATCTGAGCAATTATTAATTGATTCCCACATTGCAACTTGTTTATCAGAAGCTGAAGATGATGTTGTTTGGTGAACTTAATGTCACACCCTTACTCCAGTTTTATAGACTCATTTTCATGGTACACAGCATTTGTGTTCAAGAAATTCTATTCTGACAATTTGAATGAAATCACTGAACTCTTATCATTCATCTTTACAAAGCAATTAATTCGTTCAGGATATTTATTTATTTATTAGACATTTTGTCATTTATTGATTCATTTTAAGATAGCCCGTAAATTTTAAAAGGAAAAATAAAACACATTGTGATTGAGGTTGATCATAAATATATTATTTATTAGCAGTTCCATATCAGTTTAAAATTGCCAGCATTTGAAAGCATAGCATATCAGACAAAATACTTTCCTAAGATAGAAGAGCTGACAATCGTGTACGTTACTATGGTGATCTGTCTGTCTCTTTTATGACCATAATATGCATTATTTCACCACGTAGTGTAAAAACTAATTTCAGTAATACACAATATTGTGTCATGAATAGAAAAATTTAATTAATTTCGTTTTGAACCAATTGCTCACTTCTATCTACTATTAAATTGCTCTTTCAACTTGGTCAGGTCCACGATAAATCTGCTAAAATATGTGCCTAAAGTTAAAAATTTTAACTTTGTATTGAAATTCCTGACGGTATGTAGGCATATGCTTGTATAACAGGGTTTCAGTAACAGTATATCAATGTCTGTAATAAACCAGACGTTCTTACTGTTTATTATTTGAGGATTGTCTTAATTTGTTTGTAAAGTTCTATTTTAATCTTAATTTACATGTATGATAATGTCCAGGGACAAGGCTGTACCAAGCATTAAATGTTACATGTAAGAGGAGGTCAATTTGTACCCCTTAAATTCTATATAGCTCTTCCATATTTTAGCCCTATGTGGAAAAGTTGCCAGGTACTCACTGTAGGTCGGGGTTTCCTCCGGGGAATGAGCCCAGTTTCCTCCCCCACTAAAACTGAAAACGCCGCCATATAAGTGAAATAATCTTTAGTGTGCCGTAAAACATCAATCAACCAATCAATCCATATTTTAATTTGTGATTTTGGACAGGTTATAGCTATCAACTTTTATGAGACTGAATCATAGCATGTGCTAAGACTGCCAATCTGATTTTTGACTAAAACACTTGCTGTAAAATTATTTCTGTAGTCCTCTAGCATTTAACAGTAACCCTTACCCTCGCGTTGTCCAGGATAGCCTAGTATTTAGTTCTTGAGCAAATTTTTGGCATTCTATATATTTTGAGTGTGACTACTGTTTTATTATTTATTTAATTATGCCAGTCCTTCACCGGATGCTTTGTACAATACAGAATTGAATTATCCTTATGGATAGAGTGCATGTTTTTGAAAGGAGGGGGGGGGGGGGGGGGGGGGGGAGAGTGATGTAGAGAAGCCACGCATTGATGTTTCCATATTTTACCACAACATATATTTTTTGGTCTAGCTTCGCAGGGTTACTTTTCATCTATTTAAGTGGGTATCTAAATAGGTTCTCACAAATCATCATCACGAGAATCCAAGTTGATTCCAATGGGATCAGTTTTGGAAGAGTGATCAGGATTCCTGTCAAAAACCTAGCCCTTCCTCGATTGTTATTTGAACCAAGAAGATATTCACTACAATATTGAGAATACTGATATTGTGCATGAGTGCAAAATAAGTGTAAAATAACAAAAAAAATAAACTACAAAAAAAAAAATGATTGGTTGGAAGGTTGTAAATTGAATCCTGGAAAAGGCGTACATACTACTCTGTGAACACTGTGCTTAAACATGCAGCACTTTTGGCAGAGGAATTGTTGGACACTTTATGTCCTGGAGAAAATTAGCAGCCATAGAAGAATATTTGAAGATGGTGGTCTGTTTTCTATCCTTGTGGAATTAAGGTCTGTTGATCTGACGTTCCTACGGGTCTCCAGTCAGAGTTGAAGAGGCGAAATTTGTGTCTGTGTGAGAAGAATTCTTAAGGATATTGAATATCTGAAAACTAAGGGACTGTGAATAATTCATTCCTACAGCCCCCTCTTCTAAACAATTAGTGTCCTCCGTGAAATGGAAGAAAGAATTATTCCTACTGACACATGACAGCTCTTAGCTAAAAAGGAAAATATTTTCAGAAAATCTCTTCATACAGAAATTGATTTTTCCTTCTGGTGAATGTTAAGCCATGACGTGCTGTCAGATTTGCTGTCTTAAAACAATGGTTAATTTTCTCTCTCAATACACAAGTCTCCACAGGGTTAGTAGAGATGGCTCAGTCAGTATAGGTAGCTCAGTCAGTGAAGATGGCTCAGTCAGTAGAGATGGCTCAGTCAGTAAAGATTGCTTAGTCAGTAAAGATGGTTCAGTCAGTAAAGATGGTCCAGTCAGTAAAGATGGCTCAGTCAGCAGAGATGGCTCAGTCAGTAAAGATGGTTCAGTCAGCAGAGATGGCTCAGTCAGTAAAGATGGTTCAGTCAGTAGAGATGGCTCAGTCAGTAGAGATGGCTCAGTCAGTAGAGATGGCCCAGTCAGTAGAGATGGCTCAGTCAGTAAAGATGGTTCAGTCAGTAAAGATGGCTCAGTCAGTAGAGATGGCTCAGTCAGATGAGATGGCTCAGTCAGTAGAGATGGCTCAGTCAGTAGAGATGGTTCAGTCAGTAGAGATGGCTCAGTCAGTAGAGATGGCTCAGTAAGTAGAGATAATCCAGTCAGTAGAGATGGCTCAGTCAGTAGTGATGGCTCAGTCAATATAGATAGCTCAGTCAGTAGAGATGGCTCGGTTTGTAGAGATGGTTCAGTGAATAGAGATGGCTTAGTCCATAGAGATGGCTCAGTCAATAGAGATGGTTCCGTCAGTAGAGATCGCTCGGTTTGTAGAGATGGCCCAGTCAATAGAGATGGCTCAGTCAGTAGAGATGCTCAGTCAGTAGAGATGGCTCGGTTTGTAGAGATGGCTGTCAGTAGAGATGGCTCAGTGAATAGAATGGCTTAGTCAATAGAGATGGCTCAGTCAGTAGAGATGGCTCAGTCAGTAGAGATGGCTCGGGTTGTAGAGATGGCTCAGTCAGTAGAGATGGCTCGGGTTGTAGAGATCGCTCAGTCAGTAGAGATGGCTCAGTCAGTAGTGATGGCTCAGTCAAAAGAGATGGCTCAGTCAGTAGAGATGGCTCAGTCAGTAGAGATGGCTCAATCAGTAGAGATGGCTCAGTTAGTAGAGATGGCTCAGTCAGTAGAGATGACTCAGTCAGTCGAGAAGGCTCAGTCACTAAAGATGGCCCAGTCAGTAGAGACGGCTCAGTCAGTAGAGATGGCTCAGTCAGTAGAGAGGCTCAGTCAGTAGAGATGGCTCAGTCAGTAGAGATGGCTCAGTCAGTAGGGATGGTCCAGTCAGTAGAGATGGTCCAGTCAATAGAGATGGCCCAGTCAGTAGAATTGCCCAGTCAGTAGAGATGGCTTAGTCAGTAGAGATGGCTCAGTCAGTAGAGATGGCTCAGTCAGTAGAGATGGCCCAGTCAGTAGAGAGGCTCAGTCAGTAGAGATGGCTCAGTCAGTAGAGATGGCTAAGTCAGTAGAGAGGGGGGCTCAGTCAGTAGAGATGGTTCAGTCTGTAGAGATGGCTCAGTCAGTAGAGATGGCTCAGTCAGTAGGGATGGCTCAGTCAGTAGAGATGGCTCAGTCAGTAAGGACGGCTCAGTCAGTAGGGACGGCTCAGTCAGATGAGATGGCTCAGTCAGTAGATATGGCTCAGTCAGTAGGGATGGTTCGGTCAGTAGAGATGGCTCAGTCAGTAGATATGGCTCAGTCAGTAGAGATGGCTCCGTCAGTAGGGATGGCTCAGTCAGTAGAGATGGTTCAGTCAGTAGAGATGGCTCAGTCAGTATAGTTGGCTCAGACAGTAGAGATGGCTTAGTCAATAGAGATGGCTCAGTCAGTAGAGATGGTCCAGTCAGTAGAGATGGCTCAGTCAGTATAGTTGGCTCAGACAGTAGAGATGTCCCAGTCAGTAGAGAGGGCTCAGTCAGTAGAGATGGCTCAGTCAGTAGAGATGGATCAGTCTGTAGAGATGGCTCAGTCAGTAGAGATGGCTCAGTCAGTAGATAGGGCTCAGTCAGTAGAGATGGCTCAGTCAGTATAGTTAGCTCAGACAGTAGAGATGGCTCAGTCAGTAGAGATGGCTCAGTCAGTAGAGATGGCTCAGTCAGTAAAGATGGCCCAGTCAGTAGAGATGGCTCAGTCAGTAGAGATGGCTCAGTCAGTAGAGATGGCTCAGTCAGTAGAGATGGCTCAGTCAGTAGAGATGGTTCAGTCAGTAGAGATGACTCAGTCAGTCGAGATGGCTCAGTCAGTAGAGAGGGCTCAGTCAGTAGAGATGGCTCAGTGAATAGAGATGGCTTAGTCAATAGAGATGGCTCAGTCAGTAGAGATGGTCCAGTCAGTAGAGATGGCTCAGTCAGTAGAATTGCCCAGTCAGTAGAGATGGCTCAGTCAGTAGAGATGGCTCAGTCAGTAGAGATGGCTCAGTCAGTAGAGAGGCTCAGTCAGTAGAGATGGCCCAGTCAGTAGAGATAGTCCAGTCAGTAGAGATGGTCCAGTCAGTAGAGATGGCTCAGTCAGTAGAGATGGCTCAGTCAGTAGACGTGCTGTCAGATTTGCTGTCTTAAAACAATGGTTAATTTTCTCTCTCAGTACACGTGTCTCCACAGGGTTAGTAGAGATGGCTCAGTCAGTAGAGATGGCTCAGTGAATAGAGATGGCTTAGTCAATAGAGATGGCCCAGTCAGTAGAGATGGTCCAGTCAGTAGAGATGGCTCAGTCAGTAGAGATGGCTCAGTCAGTAGAGATGGATCAGTCTGTAGAGATGGCTCAGTCAGTAGAGATGGCTCACTCAGTAGATAGGGCTCAGTCAGTAGAGATGGCTCAGACAGTAGAGATGGCTCAGTCAGTAGAGATGGCTCAGTCAGTAGAGATGGCTCAGTCAGTAGAGATGGCTCAGTCAGTAGAGATGGCTCAGTCAGTAGGGATGGCTCAGTCAGTAGAGATGGTTCAGTCAGTAGAGATGACTCAGTCAGTAGAGATGGCTAAATCAGTAGAGATGGCTCAGTCAGTAGAGATGGCTCAGTCATTAGAGATGGCTCAGTGAATAGAGATGGCTTAGTCAATAGAGATGGCTCAGTCAATACAGATGGTTCAGTCAGTAGAGATGGCTCGGTTTGTAGAGATGGCCCAGTCAGTAGAGAGGGCTCAGTCAGTTTAGTAGGCTCAGACAGTAGAGATGGCTCAGACAGTAGAGATGGCTCAGTCAGTAGAGATGGCTCAGTCAGTAGAGATGGCTCAGTCAGTAGAGATGGCTCAGTCAGTAGAGATGGCTCAGTCAGTAGAGATGGCTCAGTCAGTAGGGATGGCTCAGTCAGTAGAGATGGTTCAGTCAGTAGAGATGACTCAGTCAGTAGAGATGGCTAAATCAGTAGAGATGGCTCAGTCAGTAGAGATGGCTCAGTCATTAGAGATGGCTCAGTGAATAGAGATGGCTTAGTCAATAGAGATGGCTCAGTCAATACAGATGGTTCAGTCAGTAGAGATGGCTCGGTTTGTAGAGATGGCCCAGTCAGTAGAGAGGGCTCAGTCAGTAGAGATGGCTCAGTCAGTAGAGAGGGCTCAGTCAGTAGAGATGGCTCAGTCAGTAGTGATGGCTCAGTCAATTGAGATGGCTCAGTCAGTAGAGATGGCTCCGTCAGTAGAGATGGCCCAGTCAGTAGAGAGGCTCAGTCAGTAAGGACGGCTCAGTCAGTAGGGATGGCTCAGTCAGATGAGATGGCTCAGTCAGTAGAGATGGCTCAGTCAATACAGATGGTTCAGTCAGTAGAGATGGCTCGGTTTGTAGAGATGGCCCAGTCAGTAGAGAGGGCTCAGTCAGTTTAGTAGGCTCAGACAGTAGAGATGGCTCAGACAGTAGAGATGGCTCAGTCAGTAGAGATGGCTCAGTCAGTAGAGATGGCTCAGTCAGTAGAGATGGCTCAGTCAGTAGAGATGGCTCAGTCAGTATAGTTGGCTCAGACAGTAGAGATGACCCAGTCAGTAGAGAGGCTCAGTCAGTAGAGAGGGCTCAGTCAGTGGAGATGGCTCAGTCAGTGGAGATGGCTCAGTCAGTAGAGATGGCTCAGTCAGTAGACGTGCTGTCAGATTTGCTGCCTTAAAACAATGGTTAATTTTCTCTCTCAGTACACGTGTCTCCACAGGGTTAGTAGAGATGGCTCAGTCAGTAGAGATGGCTCAGTAAATAGAGATGGCTTAGTCAATAGAGATGGCTCAGTCAGTAGAGATGGTCCAGTCAGTAGAGATGGCTCAGTCTGTAGAGATGGCTCAGTCAGTAGAGATGGTCCAGTCAGTAGAGATGGCTCAGTCAGTAGAGTTGGCTCAGACAGTAGAGATGTCTTAGTCAGTAGAGATGGCTCAGTCCGTAGAGATGGCTCAGTCAGTAGAGATGGCTCAGTCAGTAGGGATGGCTCAGTGAGTAGAGACGCCTCAGTCAGTAGAGATGGCTCAGTCAATAGAGATGGCCCAGTCAGTAGAGATGGCTCAGTCAGTAGAGTTGGCTCAGACAGTAGAGATGTCTTAGTCAGTAGAGATGGCTCAGTCCGTAGAGATGGCTCAGTCAGTAGAGATGGCTCAGTCAGTAGGGATGGCTCAGTGAGTAGAGACGCCTCAGTCAGTAGAGATGGCTCAGTCAATAGAGATGGCTCAGTCAGTAGGGATGGCTCAGTCGGTAGAGATGGTTCAGTCAGTAGAGATGGTTCAGTCAGTAGAGATGACTCAGTCAGTAGAGATGGCTCAGTCAGTAGGGATGGTTCGGTCAGTAGAGATGGCTCAATCAGTAGGGACGCCTCAGTCAGTAGAGATGGCTCAGTCAATAGAGAGGGCCCAGTCAGTAGAGAGGGCTCAGTCAGTGGAGATGGTTCAGTCAGTAGAGATGGTTCAGTCAGTAGAGAGGCTCATTCAGTAGAGATGGCTCAGTCAGTATAGTTGGCTCAGACAGTAGAGATGGCTAAGTCAGTAGAGAGGGCTCAGTCAGTAGATATGGCTCAGTCAGTAGAGAGGGCTCAGTCAGTAGAGATGGCTCAGTCAGTAAGGACGGCTCAGTCAGTAGGGACGGCTCAGTCAGATGAGATGGCTCAGTCAGTAGAGATGGCTCAGTCAGTAGAGATTGCTCAGTCAGTATAGTTGGCTCAGACAGTAGAGAGGGCTCAGTCAGTAGAGATGGTTCAGTTAGTAGAGAGGGCTCAGTCAGTAGAGATGGCTCAGTCAGTAGAGATGGCTCAGTCAGTAGAGATGGCTCAGTCAGTAGAGATGGCTAAATCAGTAGAGATGGCTCAGTCAGTAGAGATGGCTCAGTCATTAGAGATGGCTCAGTGAATAGAGATGGCTAAGTCAATAGAGATGGCTCAGTCAATACAGATGGTTCAGTCAGTAGAGATGGCTCGGTTTGTAGAGATGTCCCAGTCAGTAGAGAGGGCTCAGTCAGTAGAGATGGCTCAGTCAGTAGAGAGGGCTCAGTCAGTAGATGGCTCAGTCAGTAGTGATGGCTCAGTCAATTGAGATGGCTCAGTCAGTAGAGAGGGCTCAATCAGTAGTGATGGCTCAGTCAATATATATGGCTCAGTCGATAGAGATGGCTCAGTCAGTACAGATGGCTCAGTCAGTAGAGATGGCTCAGTCAGTAGAGATGGCTCAGTCAGTAGAGATGGCTCAGTCAGTAGAGATGGCTCCGTCAGTAGAGATGGCCCAGTCAGTAGAGAGGCTCAGTCAGTAGAGATGGCTCAGTCAGTATAGTTGGCTCAGACAGTAGAGATGGCTCAGCCAGTAAGGACGGCTCAGTCAGTAGGGATGGCTCAGTCAGTAGAGAGGGCTCAGTCAGTGGAGATGGCTCAGTCAGTAGAGATGGCTCAGTCAGTAGAGATGGCTCAGTCAGTAGAGATGGCCCAGTCAGTAGAGATGGCTAAATCAGTAGAGATGGCTCAGTCATTAGAGATGGCTCAGTGAATAGAGATGGTTCGGTTTGTAGAGATGGCCCAGTCAGTAGAGAGGGCTCAGTCAGTAGAGATGGCTCTGGTTGTAGAGATGGCTCAGTCAGTAGAGATGGCTCAGTCAGTAGTGATGGCTCAGTCAATAGAGATGGCTCAGTCAGTAGAGAGGGCTCAGTCAGTAGTGATGGCTCAGTCAATAGATATGGCTCAGTCAATAGAGATGGCTCAGTCAGTAGTGATGGCTCAGTCAATAGATATGGCTCAGTCAATAGAGATGGTTCAATCAGTAGAGATGGCTCGGTTTGTAGAGATGGCCCAGTCAGTAGAGAGGGCTCAGTCAGTAGAGATGGCTCGGGTTGTAGAGATGGCTCAGTCAGTAGAGATGGCTCAGTCAGTAGAGATGGCTCAGTCAGTAGAGATGGCCCAGTCAGTAGAGATAGTCCAGTCAGTAGAGATGGCTCAGTCAAAAGAGATGGTCCAGTCAGTAGAGATGGCTCAGTCAGTAGACGTGCTGTCAGATTTGCTGTCTTAAAACAATGGTTAATTTTCTCTCTCAGTACACGTGTCTCCACAGGGTTAGTAGAGATGGCTCAGTCAGTAGAGATGGCTCAGTGAATAGAGATGGCTTAGTCAATTGAGGTGGCTCAGTCAGTAGAGATGGTCCAGTCAGTAGAGATGGCTCAGTCAGTATAGTTGGCTCAGACAGTAGAGATGTCTTAGTCAGTAGAGAGGGCTCAGTCAGTAGAGATGGCTCAGTCAGTAGAGATGGCTCAGTCTGTAGAGATGGCTCAGTCAGTAGAGATGGCTCAGTCAGTAGAGATGGCTCAGTCAGTAGAGATGGCTCAGTCAGTAGAGATGGTGCAGTCAGTAGAGATGGCTCAGTCAGTAGAGATGGCTCAGTCAGTAGAGATGGCTCAGTCAGTAGTGATGGCTCAATCAGTAGGGATAGCTCAGTCAGTAGATATGGCTCAGTCAGTAGAGAGGGCCCAGGCAGTAGAGAGGGCTCAGTCAGTGGAGATGGCTCAGTCAGTAGAGATGGCTCAGTCAGTAGAGATGGCTCAGTCAGTAGAGATGGCCCAGTCAGTAGAGATGGCCCAGTCAGTACAGATGGCTCAGTCAGTAGAGATGGCTCAGTCAGTAGAGATGGCTCAGTCAGTAGAGATGGCTCAGTCAGTAGAGATAGCTCAGTCAGTAGAGATGACTCAGTCAGTAGTGATGGCTCAATCAGTAGAGAGGGCTCAGTCAGTAGTGATGGCTCAGTCAGTATAGTTGGCTCAGACAGTAGAGATGGCTTAGTCAGTAGAGAGGGCTCAGTCAGTGGAGATGGCTCAGTCAGTAGAGATGGCTCAATCAGTAATGATGGCTCAGTCAGTAGAGATGGCTCAGTCAGTAGAGATGCCTCAGTCAGTACAGATGGCTCAGTCCGTAGACCGGGCTCAGTCAGTAGAGATGGCTCAGTTAGTAGAGATGGCTCAGTTAGTAGAGATGGCTCAGCCAGTAGAGATGGCTCAGCTAGTAGAGATGGCTCAATCAGTAGAGATGGCTCAATCAGTAGAGATGGCCCAGTCAGTAGAGATGGTCCAGTCAGTAGAGATGGCTCAGTCAAAAGAGATGGTCCAGTCAGTAGAGATGGCTCAGTCAGTAGACGTGCTGTCAGATTTGCTGTCTTAAAGCAATGGTTAATTTTCTCTCTCAGTACACGTGTCTCCACAGGGTTAGTAGAGATGGCTCAGTCAGTAGAGAGGGCTCAGTCAGTAGAGATGGCTCAGTGAATAGAGATGGCTTAGTCAATAGAGATGGCTCAGTCAGTAGAGATGGTCCAGTCAGTAGAGATGGCTCAGTCAGTATAGTTGGCTCAGACAGTAGAGATGTACCAGTCAGTAGAGAGGGCTCAGTCAGTAAAGATGGCTCAGTCAGTAGAGATTGCTCAGTCTGTAGAGATGGCTCAGTTAGTAGAGATGGCTCAATCAGTAGAAATGGCTCAGTCATTAGAGAGGGCTCAGTCAGTAGAGATGGTTCAGTCAGTATAGTTGGCTCAGACAGTAGAGATGGCTCAGTCACTAGAGTTGGCTCAGTCAGTAGGGATGGTTCGGTCAGTAGAGATGGCTCGGTCAGTAGAGATGGCTCAGTCAGTAGAGATGGCTCAGTCAGTAGAGATGGCTCAGTCAGTAGAGATGGCTCAGTCAGCAGAGAGGGCTCAGTCAGTAGAGAGGGCTCAGTCAGTAGAGATGGCTCAATCAGTAGAGAGGGCCCAGTCAGTAGAGAGGGCTCAGTCAGTGGAGATGGCTCAGTCAGTGGAGATGGCTTAGTCAGTAGAGATGGCTCAGTCAGTAGAGATGGCTCAGTCAGTAGAGATGGCTCAGTCAGTAGAGATAGCTCAGTCAGTAGAGATGACTCAGTCAGTAGTGATGGCTCAGTCAGTAGAGAGGGCTCAGTCAGTAGAGATGGCTCAGTCAGTATAGTTGGCTCAGACAGTAGAGATGGCTTAGTCAGTAGAGAGGGCTCAGTCAGTGGAGATGGCTCAGTCAGTGGAGATGGCTCAGTCAGTAGAGATGGCTCAGTCAGTAGTGATAGCTCAGTCAGTAGAGATGGCTCAGTCAGTACAGATGGCTCAGTCAGTAGACAGGGCTCAGTCAGTAGATATGGCTCAGTCAGTTGTGATGGCTCAGTCAGTAGAGATGGCTCAGTCAGTAGTGGGAAAGACAGAACACAATCTTCCATCAATGGACCTAGGGTTCAGTCAGTAGATATGGCTCAGTCAGAATAGTTGGCTCAGACAGAAGAGATAGCTCAGTCAGTAGAGAAGGCTCAGTCAGTAGAGATGGCTCAGTTAGTTTAGTTGGCTCAGACAGTAGAGATGGCTCAGTCAGTAGAGAGGGCTCAGTCAGTAGAGATGGCTCAGTCAGTAGAGATGGCTCAGTCAGTAGAGAGGGCTCAGTCAGTAGAGATGGCCCAGTCAGTAGAGATGGTTTAGTCAGTAGAGATGGCTCAGTCAGTAGTGATGGCTCAGTCAGTAGAGATGGCTCAGTCAGTAGAGGGACAGACAGAACACAATCTTCCATCAATGGACCCAGGGTTCAAACTTTGAGTTGAAAAACCCACTCTTAATGTTATTAAAGGAGAAGAAAAGGAAAGAACTAAGTAAATACAGTACAGGCGCGACACATTTTCCTTTCTAACGGTACCAAAACCATATTTCTGCGATTTTTCCTCGCCAAACTGTGCTATAAGAAAGTAAACAATCGTTATCAGAGAACGGCTAAACTGACTCGGCAGCCATCTTCACAGCAGAGCTTAGCTGTGTGTCTCGATCGGCCAATCAGCATACGCCTGGCCACCAGTCACTCACTAGCGTAAGAGAAATTGGTCAACTCTGAAAGTCTGCCATTTAAACCTAGGTTAATTTCGATCATTTCGAGGCGCTAATAAGAGAAGACGAACACTCTAACAACTCTGAAATGTACACTAGCTAGTAAATCAACCTTTTGGGAAGACGTGACAGGCTGCATATGTTGTCTACGCGACTTGTGGGGATCGTTGTAGAATTTTCAGAAAATATAGTCTTACCGTTGACATTGCGTAGAGATATGGTAAGCTTGCAAGGGAAGCAATCTACTAATACTTTTTCCGGTCAATTTCAAACCGTCAATGGCGCGCTCCACTGACGACCGAGCACGAGCTTGTCTGGCAGATTCATTTTCATTGTATTTTCACACCGTAAACCATGCGCAAGATTCACACACATGAATACGATGGTCTATGGGAGCCCGTTCGATACAATTGCATGTTGTTTTTTTGTTTTCTCCTCCTCTAAAGGCACACTTGCCGCCGTAGCCTGTTTAAATTTGCTAAGAAAACCAATTTACATGAGCTTACTACGACTAATACCACTAAACTTAAACATAGGACACATAAAACATGTCTAGTTAGCTTTAGACTGTAAAAATGGGGTGAAAAACAAACGAAGAATCGAAGCCTGATTACAACAACAACGATCAGTGTCGGTCAACTTTCGTGTTGGATTACCCTCCTTTCAGGCCTTTGTATCTGTGGTTTACACTCAAACATTTACCAGCAGGCTTTTCCAGTCGCTGTTAACCAGTCGCTGTGTTTCTCAGATAAATAGGCCTACGTAAAATTACACTGTGCCGTTAGTTCACTCACTCGACTGAAACATAAAGTCGCCAATAGGGGGCAGATCGGTTTGTTTACGTTCCGGGTACGTAACAATTCAAATTTTCAAATTCAAATTAAAAATACAAAGTGACGTCCAAACTTTTAAATTTTGGTAAAAATAGAAAGTTCCTAACTTATATTGTCTGGGGAAAATACAGAATACGGTCTTTCTTTTTTAATGTAAACAATATTCCTGATTTTCGCGGCAAGTGTGCCTTTAATGTTTCACTGACATTTTCTGGGTGACTAAATGGGATTTGAACCCGCAACCCACTGAAGATAGGGCTGTGTGGAACTGAGAGCTTATCACTCTCTCCACCCCCCCACCCCCCCCCCCCCCCCCCCCCCCACTCAAAATAGAGTTTTAAGTGGTGTTTTATTGGTAAATACTGCTTATATCTGGACTGTATGAGTGAGTCTGGATCTTATTTTAGACTCACACACTCTCTGAAGATTCATCAAGTCAAATGTGCTGCACATGTTAAAATCACTCCAGATTATATTGACAATATTAATCAAGATCTTTCCCAAATCTTGCTTGCTGAAAGTGGGCGGAAGTGAGTTCCAGACTAAGAGCCTGGTTTACAACCCAACTAATTCTGGCGCCATCAACGTGAAATAATCTTGAATGCCACATCAGTCAACCAAATTCCACGGTGAAAATTGGAATATTTAAAAAAATATAAATCTCTATTAATTTTACGTTGTCATAGCAACTACAGTTTCTCGTAATGTTTGCAGATGTGTACTGTACTGTGCAGACTTTTTCAGCAATAATTTTATGTTTTTTTTTGTGTCTCTGTATTATTTTAATCTAAGGTGGTATAAAGTAGGTCTCAACATCTCACATATAACCTATAATTCACCTTGCCAATCTTTCACCAGGAATAATTTGTTAGGTGGTTTCTGTTTTTTGTCTTCCTTCAGATAATACTAGTAATGTATAGTGGTTTTCATCAATGTGTATTGATGTCAGGTACTAACAGAAGGTCTTCAGTGTGGGTGGGATGGATGTCAGGTGCTAACAGAAGGTCCTCAGTGTGGGTGGGGTGGATGTCTGGTACCAACAGAAGGTCCTCAGTGTGGGTGGGGTGGATGTCTGGTACTAACAGAAGGTCCTCAGTGTGGGTGGGATCTGGTGCTAACAGAAGGTCCTCAGTGTGGGTGGGATGGATGTCTGGTACCAACAGAAGGTCCTCAGTGTGGGTGGGGTGGATGTCTGGTACTAACAGACGGTTCACAGTGTGGGTGGGGTGGATGTCTGGTACCAACAGAAGGTCCACAGTGTTGGTGGGGTGGATGTCTGGTACTAATAGAAGGTCCACAGTGTGGGTGGGATGGATGTCAGGTACTAACAGAAGGTCCACAGTGTGGGTGGGGTGGATGTCTGGTACTAACAGAAGGTCGTCAGTGTGGGTGGACTGGATGTCTGGTACTAACAGAATGTCCGCAGTGTGGGTGGAATGGATGTCTGGTGCTAACAGGTCTGCAGTGTGGGTGGGGTAGATGTCTGGTACTAACAGAAGGTCCTCAGTGTTGGTGGGATGGATGTCAGGTACCAATAGAAGGCCCTCGGTGTTGGTGGGATGGATGTCTGGTACCAACAGAAGGTCCGCAGTGTGGATAGGGTGGATGTGTGGTACTAACAGACGGTCCACAGTGTGGGTGGGGTGGATGTCTGGTACTAACAGAAGGTCCACAGTGTGGATGGGGTGGATGTCAGGTACCAATAGAAGGCCCTCAGTGTTGGTGGGATGGATGTCTGGTACCAACAGAAGGTCCGCAGTGTGGGTAGGGTGGATGTGTGGTACTAACAGAAGGTCCACAGTGTGGGTGGGATGGATGTCTGGTACTAACAGACGGTCCACAGTGTGGGTGGGGTGGATGTCTGGTACCAACAGAAGGTCCACAGTGTTGGTGGGGTGGATGTCTGGTACTAATAGAAGGTCCATAGTGTGGGTGGGATGGATGTCTGGTACTAATAGAAGGTCCACAGTGTGGGTGGGATGGATGTCTGGTACTAACAGAAGGTCTACAGTGTGGGTGGGATGAATGTCAGGTACTAACAGAAGTTCCTCAGTGTGGGTGGGATGGATGTCTGGTACTAACAGAAGGTCCGCAGTGTGGGTGGGATGGATGTTTGGTACTTACAGAAGGTCCACAGTGTGGGTGGGGTGGATGACAGGTACTAAAAGAAGATCCACAGTGTGGGTGGGATGGATGTCAGGTACTAACAGAAGGTACACAGTGTCGGTGGGGTAGATGTCTGGTACCAGCAGAAGGTCCTCAGTGTGGGTGGGATGGATGTCTGGTGCTAACAGAAGGTCCACAGTGTGGGTGGAATGGATGTCTGGTACTAACAGAAGTTCCACAGTGTGGGTGGGATGGATGTCAGGTACTAACAGATGGCCCACAGTGTGGGTGGGATGGATGTCTGGTACTAACAGAAGGTCCACAGTGTGGGTAGGATGGATGTCTGGCAAAAACGGAACGTCCTCAGTGTGGGTGGGTGGGATGGATGTCTGGTAAAAACGGAACGTCCTCAGTGTGGGTGGGTGGGATGGATGTCTGGTAAAAACGGAACGTCCTCAGTGTGGGTGGGTGGGATGGATGTCTGGTAAAAACAGAACGTCCTCAGTGTGGGTGGGTGGGATGGATGTCTGGTAAAAACAGAACGTCCTCAGTGTGGGTGGGTGGGATGGATGTCTGGTAAAAACAGAACGTCCTCAGTGTGGGTGGGTGGGTTGGATGTCTGGTAAAAACGGAACGTCCTCAGTGTGGGTGGGATGGATGTCTGGTAAAAACGGAACGTCCTCAGTGTGGGTGGGATTGATGTCTGGTAAAAACGGAACGTCCTCAGTGTGAGTGGGTTGGATGTCTGGTAAAAACGGAACGTCCTCCGTGTTGGTGGGATGGATGTCTGGTAAAAACGGAACGTCCTCAGTGTGGGTGCGATGGATGTCTGGTAAAAACGGAACGTCCTCGTTTTGGGTAGGATGGATGTCTGGTAAAAACGGAACGCCCACAGTGTGGGTAGGATGGATGTCTGGTACTAACAGAAGGTCCACAGTGTGGGTGGGATGGATGTCCGGTACTAACAGAAGGTCCACAGTGTGGGTGAGATGGATGTCAGGTACTAACAGAAGGTCCACAGTGTGGGTGGGGTGGATGTCTGGTATCAGCAGAAGGTCCACAGTGTTGGTGGGGTGGATGTCTGGTACTAACAGAAGGTCCACAGTGTGGGTGGGATGGATGTCAGGTAATAACAGAAGGTCCTCGGTGTGGGTGGGGTGGATGTCTGGTACTAACAGAAGGTCCTCAGTGTGGGTGGGGTGGATGTCTGGTACTAACAGAAGGTCCTCAGTGTGGGTGGGGTGGATGTGTGGTACTAACAGAAGGTCCACAGTGTGGGTGGGGTGGATGTGTGGTACTAACAGAAGGTCCTCAGTGTGGGTGGGGTGGATGTCTGGTACTAACAGACGGTTCACAGTGTGGGTGGGGTGGATGTCTGGTACCAACAGAAGGTCCACAGTGTTGGTGGGGTGGATGTCTGGTACTAATAGAAGGTCCACAGTGTGGGTGGGATGGATGTCAGGTACTAACAGAAGGTCCACAGTGTGGGTGGGGTGGATGTCTGGTACTAACAGAAGGTCGTCAGTGTGGGTGGACTGGATGTCTGGTACTAACAGAATGTCCGCAGTGTGGGTGGAATGGATGTCTGGTGCTAACAGGTCTGCAGTGTGGGTAGGGTAGATGTCTGGTACTAACAGAAGGTCCTCAGTGTTGGTGGGATGGATGTCAGGTACCAATAGAAGGCCCTCAGTGTTGGTGGGATGGATGTCTGGTACCAACAGAAGGTCCGCAGTGTGGGTAGGGTGGATGTGTGGTACTAACAGACGCTCCACAGTGTGGGTGGGGTGGATGTCTGGTACTAACAGAAGGTCCACAGTGTGGATGGGGTGGATGTCAGGTACCAATAGAAGGCCCTCAGTGTTGGTGGGATGGATGTCTGGTACCAACAGAAGGTCCGCAGTGTGGGAAGGGTGGATGTGTGGTACTAACAGAAGGTCCACAGTGTGGGTGGGATGGATGTCTGGTACTAACAGAAGGTCCACAGTGTGGGTGGATGGATGTGTGGTACCAATAGAAGGTCCTCAGTGTGGGTGGGATGGATGTGTGGTACCAATAGAAGGTCCACAGTGTGGGTGGGATGGATGTGTGGTACCAATAGAAGGTCCTTAGTGTGGGTGGGATGGATGCGTGGTACCAATAGAAGGTCCTCAGTGTGGGTGGGATGGATGTCCGGTACTAACAGAAGGTCCACAGTGTGGGTGGGATGGATGTGTGGTACCAATAGAAGGTCCTCAGTGTGGGTGGGATGGATGTGTGGTACCAATAGAAGGTCCTCAGTGTGGGTGGGATGGATGGCTGGTACTAACAGAAGGTCGACAGTGTTGGTGGAATAGATGTCTGGTACTAACAAAAGGTCCTCAGTGTGGGTGGGATGGATGGCTGGTACTAAAAGAAGGTTCACAGTGTGGGTGGGGTGGATGTCTGGTACTAACAGAAGGTCCACAGTGTGGATGGGGTGGAAATGACCATAGTTATGCAGTTACAGACGACACTGATGATGAGGTCTTACATTGGAATAATGTTACTGCCCCTCTTTCAAATTATTACCCTGCTGAAACATTTCCATACCAACTTAAAACAAAATCTGTTTCATCACAAGAACATCTATCTGTGTTTCACCTCAACTCACGTAGCCTTTGTAAACACTTTACTGAGATCACTGGTTTTCTCGAAAACCTTGATCACTCTTTCAGCGTCTTGGGTTTTACAGAAAGTTGGCTGAGTCCGTCAAATGAACACCTGTATAATATATCAGGCTATACTATGATTCCATCCTCAAGACCAAATAAGCGTGGTGGAGGTGTCGTTCTTTACATAAACAATGACATAAAATCTTTTAACATTAGACAAGACCTTTCCACTTCGTCTGATGATGATAATTATGAGTCTCTTTTCATAGAATTTAGCCTTGGGCAAACGACTTACATCACTGGGATAGTATACCGTCCTCCTGGAAAAGATGTAAATCTTGTCAATGAAAAATTTTGCTCTATTCTCCAGCAAATACCTCCAAAACAAAAATGTGTCTTATTAGGTGATTTCAACGTTGATCTTTTTAAAAGTGAAGTTCATCTCCCAAGCAAAAATTTTCTGGAGATTCTTAAGTGCCACTATTTTATTCCGCAGATAAACAAACCCACAAGAATAACTGACCAATCCGCAACCCTAATTGATAACATCTTCGTTAATTTCCATGATACTAATTTCTCATCTGGCATCTTCCTAACTGACATATCTGACCACCTTCCTATCTTTTGCATTTTTCCCGTAAGTTTTAAGAACCTCTCACAGCCAGAATATCCAAAAGCCTCTTATCGAAAGCTCACAGACGAAAAAATACAACAATTTGCAGCACGTATCCATGAACTTGAATGGGATAATGTCCTTCAAATTGATAATGACCCAGCGATGGCACTTAACGAATTTCAATCCTCATTTAATTTACTATACGAAGACACCTTCCCACTAGTTGAAGTTAAAATTCCAAAACAAACAATATCAAAACCTTGGGTAACATATTCAATTCTCACTTCCATTAACCAAAAAAATCATTTATATCGATTACAGCTTAAACAACCTACATTGGATAATCGCAAAGCCTTTAGAATTTATAGGAATAGATTGAATAGTATTCTACGACAATCAAGAAAAAATTATTTCGAAACCAAATTTAACAAACATAGTAATAATATAAAAAAGACATGGAATGTTTTAAATGAGCTGCTGAATCGTTCCTCCAAAACCCCTCTCCCTACAACGTTGAAAATTAACGACTCGACTGTATCAGGAAATGATGCACTTTCCAATACCTTTAATGAGCATTTCTCATCTGTTGCTAGTAAATTAAGTTCCACTTTGCCAAACTGCGAACATGACTATTCTAATTACCTAGATATGAAAGTAAGAAATAACTTTTCCCTACCCAGAGTTTATCCCCAAGACATTACAGCAACTATTTCTTCTCTGAAATCATCTTCACCTGGCCTTGATGGTATCCCAATGTCTGTCTTGAAATCTGTAGCTGAAGCAATTTCTAACCCCCTTTCGCATATTGTCAACTTGTTTTTTTCCTCCGGAATAGTTCCAGATAAACTTAAGAAAGCCAAAATCACCCCCATATTTAAATCTGGCGATCCAAACCTTCTCAATAATTATCGACCTATTTCTGTTCTTCCAGCTGTAAGCACAATTTTTGAAAAAATAGTAACCAATTCATTACCCGACTTCTTAGAATGCAATAATACAATAACACCTTGTCAGTTTGGGTTTGGTCAGAGTCATTCAACCTTACATGCCGCTTTGTCACTTTATGAAAAGCTAATAACTGCTAAAGAAAACAAAGATACAAGCCTTGTCACTTTTCTCGACCTCTCCAAGGCCTTTGATACAGTGAACCATGACATTCTTCTGAATAAATTGGAGCATTACGGTATTCGAAATCTGGCCCTGTCATGGTTTAAAAGTTATCTGACAAATAGAAGTCAATGTGTCTCCTACAATGGGATTCTGTCTAACTCTAGTTCCATTAGTTGCGGCGTACCCCAAGGCTCAATTCTAGGACCCATTCTTTTCATTCTATACATAAATGACATAACTAATTCATCAAATATACTGAATTTCATTCTATTTGCAGATGACACAAGTATTTCTTACTCCTCAAAAGATATAGTTAACTCTGTTGAGGTTGTTTCTCGCGAGTTAAGTAAAGTTCAATCATGGTTAATCGCCAACAAACTTTTTCTGAATACTTCCAAAACTAAGTGTATGATAGTTAAGCCACCCCGAGGCCCAAATATCCAAGCAAGGTCAAGTATCACAGTGAATGACATTTTAATTGAATATATAAATAACTTTAAATTTCTAGGTATCATATTTAACGAAAAGCTAAACTGGATAGATCACATCAATTATGTCCGTAAGAAAATCTCTCGTAACTTAGGTCTTATCAATCACATCTCATCCACCATTAACAATAGAACTCTTCTTATCCTTTATTATTCTTTAGTATTCCCATATCTTTCATATGCTAATGTTCTTTGGGGTAATACCTATGTGTCACATTTATCCCCCCTTAATCTCGTACAAAAGCGTGCTATACGTATCATCTCCAGATCACCACGCCTTCAGCACACTGGCCCACTATTTCAAAAACTTAAAATTATACCTCTAAGTCAGCTTAACAGGTTTTTTATTTTACGATTCGTACATAAATGTTTGTATTTTCCTGAATCTACACCAACGTTATTTCGAAACTATTTCATTAAACTGACTGATACCCACTACTACCCTACTCGACAACAGTCCGTTAACCTTTATAGACCCTTCGCGAGAACCAATCTAACTCATTACACTCTTAAACATACTGGCCCCAAGGAATGGAATAATCTACCCCCTTTCCTAAAATACATAGAATCTAAGTC
Organism: Lepidochitona cinerea; assembly: GCA_963971465.1. Classification (NCBI taxonomy): domain Eukaryota; kingdom Metazoa; phylum Mollusca; class Polyplacophora; order Chitonida; family Tonicellidae; genus Lepidochitona; species Lepidochitona cinerea. The sequence continues at coordinate 10,840,754 of OZ020560.1, read as the reverse complement.
ATTATTTAGATCGAAACTGTTCGATAGGTTAGCTGCACTTGCCACATAATTTGTAGTTTTTATTATTATTTTCATTTTTCTGATGGCAAATAATTTTTAAAATGTATCCATATGTTTGTCTGGGTGGTCAATTTTGTTTAATTTTGTTTACTTGTTTGTTTTAACTATACATAAATGTATTTTCAAATTATTAAAGATCCGTTCACCAGCTAATATATAATATATAGTAGTTTCATCTGGGATAGTACAAGCCGTCTGGCTTTATTCCCGCCAAATTATATCTTTTCTTTAATATCTAATCCTCTGTTACTTATGTATCTGTACAAATCTAATTTATATATTTACATTATTTATTTTTGGTGAATAAACAATCAATCAAAAAAAAAATCAATATCTGGTACCAACAGAAGGTACACAGTGTGGGTGGGGTGGATGTGTGTTACTAACAGAAATTCCTTAGTGTGGATGGGGTGGATGTCCGGTACTAATCCTCAGTGTGGGTGGGGTGGATGTGTGGTAAAAACAGAAGGTCCACAGTGTGGGTGGGGTGGATGTCTAGTACCAATAGAAGGTCCTCAGTGTGGGTGGGATGGATGTGTGGTACCAATAGAAGGTCCTCAGTGTGGGTGGGATGGATGTGTGGTACCAATAGAAGGTCCTCAGTGTGGGTGGGATGGATGTGTGATACCAATAGAAGGTCCACAGTGTGGGTGGGATGGATGTGTGGCACCAATAGAAGGTCCTTAGTGTGGGTGGGATGGATGTGTGGTACCAATAGAAGGTCCTCAGTGTGGGTGGGATGGATGTCTGGTACTAACAGAAGGTCGACAGTGTTGGTGGGATAGATGTCTGGTACTAACAAAAGGTCCTCAGTGTGGGTGGGATGGATGGCTGGTACTAAAAGAAGGTTCACAGTGTGGGTGGGGTGGATGTCTGGTACTAACAGAAGGTCCACAGTGTGGATGGGGTGGATGTCAGGTACCAATAGAAGGCCCTCAGTGTTGGTGGGATGTATGTCTGGTACCAACAGAAGGTCCGCAGTGTGGGTAGGGTGGATGTGTGGTACTAACAGAAGGTCCACAGTGTGGGTGGGATGGATGTCTGGTACTAACAGACGGTCCACAGTGTGGGTGGGGTGGATGTCTGCTACCAACAGAAGGTCCACAGTGTTGGTGGGGTGGATGTCTGGTACTAATAGAAGGTCCACAGTGTGGGTGGGATGGATGTCTGGTACTAATAGAAGGTCCACAGTGTGGGTGGGATGGATGTCTGGTACTAACAGAAGGTCGTTAGTGTGGGTGAGATGGATGCCTGGTACTAACAGAAGGTTCACAGTGTGGGTGGGGTGGATGTCTGGTACTAACAGAAGGTCCACAGTGTTGGTGGGGTGGATGTGTGGTACTAACAGAAGGTCCATAGTGTTGGTGGGGTGGATGTCTGGTACTAACAGAAGGTCCACAGTGTGGGTGGGATGGATGTCTGGTACTAACAGAAGGTCCTCAGTGTGGGTGGGGTGGATGTCAGGTACTAACAGAAGGTCCACAGTGTTGATGGGATGGATGTCTGGTACTAACAGAAGGTCCACAGTGTGGGTGGATGGATGTCTGGTACTAACAGAAGGTCCACAGTGTGGGTGGGGTGGATGTGTGGTACTAACAGAAGGTCCACAGTGTGGGTGGGATGGATGTCTGGTTCTAACAGAAGGTCCACAGTGTGGGTGGGGTGGATGTGTGGTACTAACAGAAGGTCCACAGTGTTGATGGGGTGGATGTCTGGTACCAACAGAAGGTCCACAGTGTTGGTGGGGTGGATGTCTGGTACTAATAGAAGGTCCACAGTGTGGGTGGGATGGATGTCAGGTACTAACAGAAGGTCAAGAGTGTGGGTGGGGTGGATGTCTGGTACTAACAGAAGGTCGTCAGTGTGGGTGGACTGGATGTCTGGTACTAACAGAATGTCCGCAGTGTGGGTGGAATGGATGTCTGGTGCTAACAGGTCTGCAGTGTGGGTGGGGTAGATGTCTGGTACTAACAGAAGGTCCTCAGTGTTGGTGGGGTGGATGTTTGGTACTAACAGAAGGTCCACAGTGTGGATGGGGTGGATGTCAGGTACCAATAGAAGGCCCTCAGTGTTGGTGGGATGGATGTCTGGTACTAATAGAAGGTCCACAGTGTGGGTGGGATGGATGTCAGGTACTAACAGAAGGTCCACAGTGTGGGTGGGATGGATGTCTGGTACTAACGGAAGGTCCTCAGTGTGGGTGGGGTGGATGTCTGGTACTAACAGAAGGTCCTCAGTGTGGGTGGGGTGGATATCTGGTACCAACAGAAGGTACACAGTGTGGGTGGGGTGGATGTGTGGTACTAACATAAATTCCTCAGTGTGGATGGGGTGGATGTCCGGTACTAATCCTCAGTGTGGGTGGGATGGATGTGTGGTAAAAACAGAAGGTCCACAGTGTGGGTGGGGTGGATGTCTGGTACCAATAGAAGGTCTTCAGTGTGGGTGGGATGGATGTGTGGTACCAATAGAAGGTCCTCAGTATGGGTGGGATGGATGTGTGATACCAATAGAAGGTCCTCAGTGTGGGTGGGATGGATGTGTGGTACCAATAGAAGGTCCTTAGTGTGGGTGGGATGGATGTGTGGTACCAAAAGAAGGTCCTCAGTGTAGGTGGGATGGATGGCTGGTACTAACAGAAGGTCGGCAGTGTGGGTGGGGTGGATGTAAGGTACCAACCGAAGGTCCCCAGTGTGGGTGGGATGGATGTCTGGTGCTAACAGAAGGTCCGCAGTGTGGGTGGGATGGATGTCTGGTACTAACAGAAGGTCCACAGTGTGAGTGGGGTGGATGTGTGGTACTAACAGAAGGTCCACAGTGTGGGTGGGATGGATGTCTGGTACTAACAGAAGGTCCTCATTGTGGGTGGGGTGGATGTGTGGTACTAACAGAAGGTCCACAGTGTGGGTGGGGTGGATGTCTGGTACCAACAGAAGGTCCACAGTGTTGGTGGGGTGGATGTCTGGTACTAATAGAAGGTCCACAGTGTGGGTGGGATGGTTGTCAGGTACTAACAGAAGGTCAAGAGTGTGGGTGGGGTGGATGTCTGGTACTAACAGAAGGTCGTCAGTGTGGGTGGACTGGATGTCTGGTACTAACAGAATGTCCGCAGTGTGGGTGGAATGGATGTCTGGTGCTAACAGGTCTGCAGTGTGGGTGGGGTAGATGTCTGGTACTAACAGAAGGTCCTCAGTGTTGGTGGGGTGGATGTCTGGTACTAACAGAAGGTCCACAGTGTGGATGGGGTGGATGTCAGGTACCAATAGAAGGCCCTCAGTGTTGGTGGGATGGATGTCTGGTACTAATAGAAGGTCCACAGTGTGGGTGGGATGGATGTCAGGTACTAACAGAAGGTCCACGGTGTGGGTGGGTAGGATGTCTGGTACTAACGGAAGGTCCTCAGTGTGGGTGGGGTGGATGTCTGGTACTAACAGAAGGTCCTCAGTGTGGGTGGGGTGGATATCTGGTACCAACAGAAGGTACACAGTGTGGGTGGGGTGGATGTGTGGTACTAACAGAAATTCCTCAGTGTGTGTTGGATGGATGTTTGGTACTAACAGAAGGTCCGCAGTGTGGGTGGGATGGATGTTTGGTATTTACAGAAGGTCCACAGTGTGGGTGGAATGGATGTCTGGTGCTAACAGGTCTGCAGTGTGGGTGGGGTAGATGTCTGGTACTAACAGAAGGTCCTCAGTGTTGGTGGGATGGATGTCAGGTACCAATAGAAGGCCCTCAGTGTTGGTGGGATGGATGTCTGGTACCAACAGAAGGTCCGCAGTGTGGGTAGGGTGGATGTGTGGTACTAACAGACGGTCCACAGTGTGGGTGGGGTGGATGTCTGGTACTAACAGAAGGTCAACAGTGTGGATGGGGTGGATGTCAGGTACCAATAGAAGGCCCTCAGTGTTGGTGGGATGGATGTCTGGTACCAACAGAAGGTCCGCAGTGTGGGTGGGGTGGATGTGTGGTACTTACAGAAGGTCCACAGTGTGGGTGGGATGGATGTCTGGTACTAACAGACGGTCCACAGTGTGGGTGGGTGGATGTCTGGTACCAACAGAAGGTCCACAGTGTTGGTGGGGTGGATGTCTGGTACCAATAGAAGGTCCTCAGTGTAGGTGGGATGGATGTCCGGTACTAACAGAAGGTCCACAGTGTGGGTGGGAAGGATGTGTGGTACCAATAGAAGGTCCTCAGTGTGGGTGGGATGGATGTGTGGTACCAATAGAAGGTCCTCAGTGTAGGTGGGATGGATGGCTGGTACTAACAGAAGGTCGACAGTGTGGGTATGGTGGATGTCAGGTACCAACCGAAGGTCCCCAGTGTGGGTGGGATGGATGTCTGGTGCTAACAGAAGGTCCGCAGTGTGGGTGGGATGGATGTCTGGTACTAACAGAAGGTCCTCAGTGTAGGTGGGGTGGATGTCTGGAACCAACCGAGGGTCCTCGGTGTGGGTGGGGTGGATGTCAGGTACTAACAGAAGGCCCACAGTGTAGGTGGGATGGATGTCTGGAACTAACAGACGGTCCACAGTGTGGGTGGGGTGGATGTCTGGTACCAACAGAAGGTCCACAGTGTTGGTGGGATGGATGTCTGGTACTAACAGACGGTCCACAGTGTGGGTGGGGTGGATGTCTGGTACCAACAGAAGGTCCACAGTGTTGGTGGGATGGATGTCAGGTACTAACAGAAGGTCCACAGTGTTGGTGGGATGGATGTCAGGTACTAACAGAAGGTCCACAGTGTGGGTGGGGTGGATGTCTGGTACCAACAGAAGATCAACAGTGTTGGTGGGATGGATGTCAGGTACTAACAGAAGGTCCACAGTGTTGGTGGGATGGATGTCAGGTACTAACAGAAGGTCCTCAGTGTGGGTGGGATGGATGTCTGGTACTAACAGAAGGTCCACAGTGTAGGTGGGATGGATGTCTGGTACAAACAGAAGGTCCACAGTGTGGGTGGGGTGGATTTCAGGTACTAACAGAAGGTCCTCAGTGTGGGTGGGATGGATGTCTGGTACTAACAGAAGGTCCACAGTGTGGGTGGGGTGGATGTCAGGTACTAACAGAAGGTCCACAGTGTGGGTGGGATGGATGTCTGGTACTAACAGAAGGTCCTCAGTGTGGGTGGGGTGGATGTCTGGTACTAACAGAAGGTCCTCAGTGTGGGTGGGGTGGATATCTGGTACCAACAGAAGGTACACAGTGTGGGTGGGGTGGATGTGTGGTACTAACAGAAATTCCTCAGTGTGTGTTGGATGGATGTTTGGTACTAACAGAAGGTCCGCAGTGTGGGTGGGATGGATGTTTGGTATTTACAGAAGGTCCACAGTGTGGGTGGAATGGATGTCTGGTGCTAACAGGTCTGCAGTGTGGGTGGGGTAGATGTCTGGTACTAACAGAAGGTCCTCAGTGTTGGTGGGATGGATGTCAGGTACCAATAGAAGGCCCTCAGTGTTGGTGGGATGGATGTCTGGTACCAACAGAAGGTCCGCAGTGTGGGTAGGGTGGATGTGTGGTACTAACAGACGGTCCACAGTGTGGGTGGGGTGGATGTCTGGTACTAACAGAAGGTCAACAGTGTGGATGGGGTGGATGTCAGGTACCAATAGAAGGCCCTCAGTGTTGGTGGGATGGATGTCTGGTACCAACAGAAGGTCCGCAGTGTGGGTGGGGTGGATGTGTGGTACTTACAGAAGGTCCACAGTGTGGGTGGGATGGATGTCTGGTACTAACAGACGGTCCACAGTGTGGGTGGGTGGATGTCTGGTACCAACAGAAGGTCCACAGTGTTGGTGGGGTGGATGTCTGGTACCAATAGAAGGTCCTCAGTGTGGGTGGGATGGATGTCTGGTACTAACAGAAGGTCCTCAGTGTGGGTGGGATGGATGTCTGGTACTAACAGAAGGTCCTCAGTGTGGGTGGGATGGATGTCTGGTACTAACAGAAGGTCCACAGTGTGGGTGGGATGGATGTCTGGTACTAACAGAAGGTCCTCAGTGTTGGTGGGATGGATGTCTGATACTAACAGAAGGTCCTCAGTGTGGGTGGGATGGATGTCAGGTACTAACAGAAGGTCCACAGTGTGGGTGGGATGGATGTCTGGTACTAACAGAAAGTACACAGTGTGGGTGTGATGGATGTCAGGTACTAACAGAAGGTCTTCAGTGTGGGTGGGATTGATATCAGGTACTAACAGAAGGTCCACAGTGTTGGTGGGATGGAGGTCAGGTACTAACAGAAGGTCCTCAGTGTTGGTGGGATGGATGTCAGGTACTAACAGAAGGTCCACAGTGTGGGTGGGATGGATGTCAGGTACTAACAGAAGGTCCTCAGTGTTGGTGGGATGGATGTCAGGTACTAACAGAAAGTCCACAGTGTGGGTGGGATGGATGTCAGGTACTAACAGAAGGTCCCCAGTGTGGGTGGTATGGATGTCTGGTACTAACAGAAGGTCCTCAGTGTGGGTGGTATGGATGTCAGGTACTAACAGAAGGTCCCCAGTGTGGGTGGGATGGATGTCTGGTACTAACAGAAAGTCCACAGTGTGGGTGGGATGGATGTGTGGTAATAACAGAAGGTCCTCAGTGTGGGTGGTATGGATGTCAGGTACTAACAGAAGGTCCACAGTGTGGGTGGGGTGGATGTCTGGTACTAACAGAAGGTCCTCAGTGTGGGTGCAATGGATGTCTGGTACTAACAGAAGGTCCTCAGTGTGGGTGGGATGGATGTCTGGTACTAACAGAAGGTCCACAGTGTGGATGGGATGGATGTCTGGTACTAACAGAAAGTCCACAGTGTGGGTGGGATGGATGTGTGGTAATAACAGAAGGTCCACAGTGTTGGTGGGATGGATGTCTGGTACTAACAGAAGGTCCACAGTGTGGATGGGGTGGATGTCAGGTACCAACAGAAGGTCCACAGTGTGGGTGGGATGGATGTCCGGTACTAACAGAAGGTCCACAGTGTGGGTGGGATGGATGTCTGGTACTAACAGAAGGTCCACAGTGTGGGTGGGATGGATGTGTCGTACTAACAGAAGGTCCACAGTGTTGGTGGGATGGACGTGTGGTACTAACAGAAGGTCCACAGTGTTGGTGGGATGGATGTGTGGTACTAACAGAAGGTCCACAGTGTGGGTGGGATGGATGTCTGGTACTAACAGAAGGTCCACAGTGTGGGTGGGATGGATGTGTGGTACTAACAGAAGGTCCACAGTGTGGGTGGGATGGATGTGTGGTACTAACAGAAGGTCCACATTGTGTGTGGGGTGGATGTCAGGTACTAACAGAAGGTCCACAGTGTGGGTGGGATGGATGACCGGTACTAACAGAAGGTCCTCAGTGTGGGTGGGATGGATGTCTGATACTAACAGAAGGTCCTCAGTGTGTGTGGGGTGGATGTCTGGTACTAACAGAAGGTCCACAGTGTGGGTGGGATGGATGTGTGGTACTAACAGAAGGTCCACAGTGTGGGTGGTATGGATGTCCGGTACTAACAGAAGGTCCTCAGTGTTGGTGAGATGGATGTCTGGTACTAACAAAAGGTCCACAGTGTGGGTGGGATGGATGTCCGGTACTAACAGAAGGTCCTCAGTGTTGGTGAGATGGATGTCTGGTACTAACAGAACGTCCACAGTGTGGGTGGTATGGATGTCTGGTTCTAACAGAAGGTCCACAGTGTGGGTGGGATGGATGTCTGATACTAACAGAAGGTCCACAGTGTGGGTGGGGTGGATGTCAGGTACAAACAGAAGGTCCTCAGTGTGTGTGGGGTGGATGTCTGGTACTAACAGGAGGTCCTCAGTGTGGGTGTGATGGATGTCTGATACTAACAGAAGGTCCACAGTGTGGGTGGGATGGATGTCTGGTACTAACAGAAGGTCCTCAGTGTGTGTGGGGTGGATGTCAGGTACTAACAGAAGGTCCTCAGTGTGTGTGGGGTGGATGTCTGGTACTAACAGAAGGTCCACAGTGTGGGTGGGGTGGATGTCAGGTACTAACAGAAGGTCCTCAGTGTGGGTGGGATGGATGTCTGGTACTAACAGAAGGTCCACAGTGTGGGTGGGGTGGATGTCTGGTACTAACAGAAGGTCCTCGGTGTTGGTGGGATGGATGTCTGGTACTAGCAGAAGGTTCACAGTGTGTGTGGGGTGGATGTCTGGTACTAACAGAAGGTCCTCAGTGTGGGTGGGATGGATGTCAGGTACTAACAGAAGGTCCACAGTGTGGGTGGTTTGGATGTCTGGTACTAACAGAAGGTCCACAGTGTGGGTGGTATGGATGTCTGGTACTAACAGAAGGTCCTCGGTGTGGGTGGGATGGATGTCTGGTACTAACAGAAGGTGCTCAGTGTGGGTGTGATGGATGTCTGGTACTAACGGAAGGTCCACAGTGTGGGTGGTATGGATGTCTGGTTCTAACAGAAGGTCCACAGTGTGGGTGGGATGGATGTCTGGTACTAACAGAAAGTCCACAGTGTTGGTGGGATGGATGTCTGGTACTAACAGAAGGTCCTCAGTGTGGGTGGTATGGATGTCTGGAACTAACAGAAGGTCCACAGTGTGGGTGGGATGGATGTCTGGTACTAACAGAAGGTCCACACTGTGGGTGGTATGGATGTCAGGTACTAACAGAATGTCCTCAGTGTAGGTGAGATGGATGTCTGGTACTAACAGAAGGTCCACAGTGTGGGTGGGATGGATGTCTGGTACTAACAGAAGGTCCTCATTGTTGGTGAGATGGATGTCTGGTACTAACAGAAGGTCCTCAGTGTGGGTGGGGTGGATGTCTGGTACTAACAGAAGGTTCACAGTGTGGGTGGGATGGATGTCTGGTACAAACAGAAGATCCTCAGTGTTGGTGGGATGGATGTCTGGTACTAACAGAAGGTCCTCAGTGTGGGTGGGGTGGATGTCTGGTACTAACAGAAGGTTCACAGTGTGGGTGGGATGGATGTCTGGTACAAACAGAAGATCCTCAGTGTTGGTGGGATGGATGTCTGGTACTAACAGAAGATCCTCAGTGTTGGTGGGATGGATGTCCGGTACTAACAGAAGGTCCACAGTGTGTGTGGGATGGATGTCAGGTACTAACAAAAGGTCGACAGTGTACTAACAGAAGGTTCACACTGTGGGTGGGGTGGATGTCAGGTACTAACAGAAGGTTCTCAGTGTGGGTGGGGTGGATGTCTGGTACTAACAGAAGGTACACAGTGTGGGTGGGGTGGATGTCAGGTACTAACAGAAGGTCCTCAGTGTGGGTGGGATGGATGTCTGGTACTAACAGAAGGTCGACAGTGTACTAACAGAAGGTTCACAGTGTGGGTGGGGTGGATGTAAGGTACTAACAGAAGTTCCTCAGTGTGGGTGTCAGGTACTAACAGAAGGTCGACAGTGTGGGTGGGGTGGATGTCAGGTACTAACAGAAGGTCGACAGTGTGGGTGGGGTGGATGTCACGTACTAACAGAAGGTCCACAGTGTGGGTGGGATGGATGTCAGATACTAACAGAAGGTCGACAGTGTACTAACAGAAGGTCGACAGTGTGGGTGGGGTGGATGTCAGGTACTAACAGAAGGTCGACAGTGTGGGTGGGGTGGATGTCAGGTACTAACAGAAGGTTCACAGTGGGGGTGGGATGGATGTCAGGTACAAACAGAAGATCGACAGTGTGGGTGGGGTGGTTGTCTGGTACTAACAGAAGGTCCATAGTGTGGGTGGGATGGATGTCAAGTACTAACAGAAGGTTCACAGTGAGGGTGGATGGATGTCAGGTACTAACAGAAGGTTCACAGTGTGGGTGGGATGGATGTCAGGTACTAACAGAAGGTCCACAGTGTGGGTGGGATGGATGTCCGGTACCAACAGAAGGTCCACAGTGTGGGTGGGGTGGATGTCTGGTACTAACAGAAGGTCCACAGTGTTGGTGGGGTGGATGTCAGGTACTAACAGAAGGTCCACAGTGTAGGTGGGGTGGATGTCTGGTACTAACAGAAAGTACACAGTGTGGGTGGGGTGGATGTCTGGTACTAACAGAAGGTCCACAGTGTGGGTGGGGTGGATGTCTGGTACTAACAGAAGTTCCTCAGTGTGGGTGGGATGGATGTCAGGTACTAATAGAAGGTCCACAGTGTTGGTGGGATGGATGTCAGGTACTAACAGAAGGTCCACATTGTTGGTGGGATGGATGTCAGGTACTAACAGAAGGTCCTCAGTGTGGGTGGGATGGATGTCTGATACTAACAGAAGGTCCACAGTGTTGGTGGGATGGATGTCCGGTACTAACAGAAGGTCATCAGTGTGAGTGGGATGGATGTCCGGTACTAACAGAAGGTCCACAGTGTTGGTGGGATAGATGTCAGGTACTAACAGAAGGTCCACCGTGTGGTTGGGATGGATGTCCGGTACTAACAGAAGGTCATCAGTGTGGGTGGGATGGATGTCTGGTACTAACAGAAGGTCCACAGTGTGGGTGGGGTGGATGTCTGGTACTAACAGAAGGTCCCCAGTGTTGTTGGGGTGGATGTCAGGTACTAACAGAAGGTCCACAGTGTTGTTGGGATGGATGTCAGGTACTAACAGAAGGTCCACAGTGTGGGTGGGATGGATGTCAGGTACTAACAGAAGGTCCACAGTGTGGGTGGGATGGATGTCAGGTACTAACAGAAGGTACACAGCTTGGTTGTGGTGGATGTCAGGTACTAACAGAAGGTCCCCAGTGTTGTTGGGGTGGATGTCAGGTACTAACAGAAGGTCCACAGTTTGGTTGTGGTGGATGTCAGGTACTAACAGAAGGTCCACAGTGTGGGTGGGATAGATGTCTGGTACTAACAGAAGGTCCACCGTGTGGGTGGGGTGGATGTCTGGTACTAACAGAAGGTCCACAGTGTGGTGGGATGGATTTCTGGTACTAACAGAAGGTACACAGTGTGGTGGGATGGATGTCTGGTACTAACAGAAGGTCCACAGTGTGGGTGAGATGGATGTCTGGTACTAACAGAAGGTCCACAGTGTTGTTGGGATGGATGTCCGGTACTAACAGAAGGTCCACAGTGTGGGTGGGATGGATGTCAGGTACTAACAGAAGGTCCACAGTGTGGGTGGGATGGATGTCAGGTACTAACAGAAGGTACACAGCTTGGTTGTGGTGGATGTCAGGTACTAACAGAAGGTCCCCAGTGTTGTTGGGGTGGATGTCAGGTACTAACAGAAGGTCCACAGTTTGGTTGTGGTGGATGTCAGGTACTAACAGAAGGTCCTCAATGCGGGTGGGATGGATGTCCGGTACTAACAGAAGGTCCACAGTGTTGTTGGGGTGGATGTCAGGTACTAACAGAAGGTCCACAGTGTTGTTGGGATGGATGTCCGGTACTAACAGAAGGTCCTCAATGTGGGTGGGATGGATGTCTGGTACTAACAGAAGGTCCACAGTGTGGATGGGGTGGATGTCAGGTACTAACAGAAGGTCCACAGTGTGGGTGGGATGGATGTCAGGTACTAACAGAAGGTCCCCAGTGTCGGTGAGATGGATGTCTGGTACTAACAGAAGGTCCACAGTGTCGGTGGGATGGATGTCTGGTACTAACAGAAGGTCCACAGTGTGGGTGGGGTGGATGTCTGATACTAACAGAAGGTCCACATTGTGGGTGGGATGGATGTCTGGTACTAACAGAAGGTCACCAGTGTCGGTGGGATGGATGTCTGGTACTAACAGAAGGTCCACAGTGTCGGTGGGATGGATGTCAGGTACTAACAGAAGGTCCACAGTGTGGGTGGGATAGATGTCTGGTACTAACAGAAGGTCCACCGTGTGGGTGGGGTGGATGTCTGGTACTAACAGAAGGTCCACAGTGTGGTGGGATGGATTTCTGGTACTAACAGAAGGTACACAGTGTGGTGGGATGGATGTCTGGTACTAACAGAAGGTCCACAGTGTGGGTGAGATGGATGTCTGGTACTAACAGAAGGTACACAGTGTGGGTGGGATGGATGTCTGGTACTAACAGAAGGTCCACAGTGTGGTGGGATGGATGTCTGGTACTAACAGAAGGTCCACAGTGTGGGTGGGATGGATGTCTGGTACTAACAGAAGGTACACAGTGTGGGTGGGATGGATGTCAGGTACTAACAGAAGTTCCACAGTTTGGGTGGGATGGATGTCTGGTACTAATAGAAGGTCCACATTGTTGGTGGGGTGGATGTCTGCTACTAACAGAGGGTCCACAATGTGGGTGAGATGGATGTCTGGTACTAACAGAAGGTCCACAGTGTGGGTGGAATGGATGTCAGGTACTAATAGAAGGTCCACAGTGTGGGTGGAATGGATGTCAGGTACTGACAAGGTCCTCAGTGTGGGTGAGATGGATGTCAGGTACTAATAGAAGGTCCACAGTGTGGGTGGAATGGATGTCAGGTACTAATAGAAGGTCCACAGTGTGGGTGGAATGGATCCTCAGTGTGGGTGGAATGGATGTCTGAAACTAACAGAAGGTCCTCAGTGTGGGTGGGATGGATGTCTGGTACTAACAGAAGGTTCATAGTGTGGGTGGGATGGATGTGTGGTACTAACAGAAGGTCCACAGTGTGTGTGGGGTGGATGTCAGGTACTAACAGAAGGTCCACAGTGTGGGTGGGATGGACGTCTGGTACTAACAGAAGGTCCTCAGTGTTGGTGTGATAGATGTCTGGTACTAACAGAAGGTCCTCAGTGTGGGTGGGATGGATGTCAGGTACTAACAGAAGGTCCTCAGTGTGGGTGGGGTGGATGTCTGGTACTAACAGAAGGTCCACAGTGTGGGTGGGGTGGATGTCTGGTACTAACAGAAGGTCCACACTGTGGGTGGGATGGATGTCTGGTACTAACAGAAGGTCCACAGTGTTGGTGGGATGGATGTCAGGTACTAACAGAAGGTCCACAGTGTCGGTGGGGTGGATGTCAGGTACTAACAGAAGGTCTACAGTGTTGGTGGGATGGATGTCTGGTACTAACAGAAGGTCCACAGTGTGGGTGGAATGGATGTCTGGCACTAACAGAAGGTCCACAGTGTGGGTGGGGTGGATGTCTGGTACTAACAGAAGGTCCTCAGTGTGGGTGGGGTGGATGTCCGGTACTAACAGAAGGTCCACAGTGTTGGTGGGATGGATGTCAGGTACTAACAGAAGGTCCACAGTGTGGGTGGGATGGATGTCTGGTACTAACAGAAGGTCCACAGTGTGGGTGGGGTGGACGTCTGGTACTAACAGAAGGTCCTCAGTGTGGGTGGGATGGATGTCAGGTACTAACAGAAGGTCCACAGTGTGGGTGGGGTGGATGTCCGGTACTAACAGAAGGTCCACAGTGTTGGTGGTATGGATGTCAGGTACTAACAGAAGGTCCGCAGTGTGGGTGGGATGGATGTCTGGTACTAACAGAAGGTCCACAGTGTGGGTGGGATGAATGTCTGATACTAACAGAAGGTCCACAGTGTGGGTGGGATGGATGTCTGGTACTAACAGAAGATCCTCGGTGTGGTTGGGATGGATGTGTGGTACTAACAGAAGGTCCACAGTGTTGGTGGGATGGATGTCAGGTACTAACAGAAGGTCCAGAGTCTGGGTGGGATGGATGTCTGGTACCAACAGAAGGTCCTCAGTGTGGGTGGGATGGATGTCCGGTACTAACAGAAGGTCCACAGTGTGGGTGGGGTGGATGTCTGGTACTAACAGAAGGTCCACAATGTGGGTGGTATGGATGTCTGGTACTAACAGAAGGTTCACAGTGTGGGTGGGATGGATGTCTGGTACTAACAGAAGGTCCTCAGTGTGGGTGGGATGGATGTCTGGTACTAACAGAAGGTCCTCAGTGTGGGTGGGATGGATGTCTGGTACTAACAGAAGGTCCACAGTGTGGGTGGGATGGATGTCTGGTACTAACAGAAGGTCCTCAGTGTGGGTGGTATGGATGTCTGGTACTAACAGAAGGTCCTCAGTGTGGGTGGGATGGATGTCTGGTACTAACAGAAGGTCCACAGTGTGGGTGGGATGGATGTCTGGTACTAACAGAAGGTCCACAGTGTGGGTGGTTTGGATGTCTGGTACTAACAGAAGGTCCTCAGTGTGGGTGGTATGGATGTCTGGTACTAACAGAAGGTCCTCAGTGTGGGTGGTATGGATGTCTGGTACTAACAGAAGGTCCTCAGTGTGGGTGGGATGGATGTCTGGTACTAACAGAAGGTCCACAGTGTGGGTGGAATGGATGTCTGGCACTAACAGAAGGTCCACAGTGTGGGTGGGATGTCAGGTACTAACAGAAGGTCCTCAGTGTGGGTGGGATGGATGTCAGGTACTAACAGAAGGTCCACAGTGTGGGTGGGATGGATGTCTGGTACTAACAGAAGGTCCACAGTGTTGGTGGGATGAATGTCTGGTACTAACAGAAGGTTCACAGTGTGGGTGCGGTCGATGTCTGGTAGTAACAGAAGGTCCTCAGTGTGGGTGGGATGGATGTCTGGTACTAACAGAAGGTTCACAGTGTGGGTGGGGTGGTTGTCTGGTACTAACAGAAGGTCCACAGTGTGGGTGGGATGGATGTCAGGTACCAACAGAAGGTCCTCAGTGTGGGTGGGATGGATGTCACGTACCAACAGAAGGTCCACAGTGTGGGTGGGATGGATGTCAGGTGCTAACAGAAGGTCCGCAGTGTGGATAGGGTGGATGTGTGGTACTAACAGACGGTCCACAGTGTGGGTGGGGTGGATGTCTGGTACTAACAGAAGGTCCACAGTGTGGATGGTGTGGATGTCAGGTACCAATAGAAGGCCCTCAGTGTTGGTGGGATGGATGTCTGGTACCAACAGAAGGTCCGCAGTGTGGGTAGGGTGGATGTGTGGTACTAACAGAAGGTCCACAGTGTGGGTGGGATGGATGTCTGGTACTAACAGACGGTCCACAGTGTGGGTGGGGTGGATGTCTGGTACCAACAGAAGGTCCACAGTGTTGGTGGGGTGGATGTCTGGTACTAATAGAAGGTCCATAGTGTGGGTGGGATGGATGTCTGGTACTAATAGAAGGTCCACAGTGTGGGTGGGATGGATGTCTGGTACTAACAGAAGGTCGTCAGTGTGGGTGGGATGGATGTCTGGTACTAACAGAAGGTCTACAGTGTGGGTGGGATGAATGTCAGGTACTAACAGAAGTTCCTCAGTGTGGGTGGGATGGATGTCTGGTACTAACAGAAGGTCCGCAGTGTGGGTGGGATGGATGTTTGGTACTTACAGAAGGTCCACAGTGTGGGTGGGGTGGATGACAGGTACTAAAAGAAGGTCCACAGTGTGGGTGGGATGGATGTCAGGTACTAACAGAAGGTACACAGTGTGGGTGGGGTAGATGTCTGGTACCAGCAGAAGGTCCTCAGTGTGGGTGGGATGGATGTCTGGTGCTAACAGAAGGTCCACAGTGTGGGTGGAATGGATGTCTGGTACTAACAGAAGTTCCACAGTGTGGGTGGGATGGATGTCAGGTACTAACAGATGGCCCACAGTGTGGGTGGGATGGATGTCTGGTACTAACAGAAGGTCCACAGTGTGGGTAGGATGGATGTCTGGTAAAAACGGAACGTCCTCAGTGTGGGTGGGATGGATGTCTGGTAAAAACAGAACGTCCTTAGTGTGGGTGGGTGGGATGGATGTCTGGTAAAAACGGAACGTCCTCAGTGTGGGTGGGTGGGATGGATGTCTGGTAAAAACAGAACGTCCTCAGTGTGGGTGGGTGGGATGGATGTCTGGTAAAAACGGAACGTCCTCAGTGTGGGTGGGATGGATGTCTGGTAAAAACGGAACGTCCTCAGTGTGGGTGGGATGGATGTCTGGTAAAAACAGAACGTCCTCAGTGTGGGTGGGTGGGATGGATGTCTGGTAAAAACGGAACGTCCTCAGTGTGGGTGGGATGGATGTCTGGTAAAAACAGAACGTCCTCAGTGTGGGTGGGTGGGATGGATGTCTGGTAAAAACGGAACGTCCTCAGTGTGGGTGGGATGGATGTCTGGTAAAAACAGAACGTCCTCAGTGTGGGTGGGTGGGATGGATGTCTGGTAAAAACGGAACGTCCTCAGTGTGGGTGGGATGGATGTCTGGTAAAAACGGAACGTCCTCAGTGTGGGTGGGATGGATGTCTGGTAAAAACGGAACGTCCTCAGTGTGGGTGGGATGGATGTCTGGTAAAAACGGAACGTCCTCAGTGTGAGTGGGTTGGATGTCTGGTAAAAACGGAACGTCCTCAGTGTTGGTGGGATGGATGTCTGGTAAAAACGGAACGTCCTCGTTTTGGGTAGGATGGATGTCTGGTAAAAACGGAACGCCCACAGTGTGGGTAGGACGGATGTCTGGTACTAACAGAAGGTCCACAGTGTGGGTGGGATGGATGTCCGGTACTAACAGAAGGTCCACAGTGTGGGTGAGATGGATGTCAGGTACTAACAGAAGGTCCACAGTGTGGGTGGGGTGGATGTCCGGTATCAGCAGAAGGTCCACAGTGTTGGTGGGGTGGATGTCTGGTACTAACAGAAGGTCCACAGTGTGGGTGGGATGGATGTCAGGTAATAACAGAAGGTCCTCGGTGTGGGTGGGGTGGATGTCTGGTACTAACAGAAGGTCCTCAGTGTGGGTGGGGTGGATGTCTGGTACTAACAGAAGGTCCTCAGTGTGGGTGGGGTGGATGTGTGGTACTTATAGAAGGTCCACAGTGTGGGTGGGGTGGATGTGTGGTACTAACAGAAGGTCCTCAGTGTGGGTGGGGTGGATGTCTGGTACTAACAGACGGTTCACAGTGTGGGTGGGGTGGATGTCTGGTACCAACAGAAGGTCCACAGTGTTGGTGGGGTGGATGTCTGGTACTAATAGAAGGTCCACAGTGTGGGTGGGATGGATGTCAGGTACTAACAGAAGGTCCACAGTGTGGGTGGGGTGGATGTCTGGTACTAACAGAAGGTCGTCTGTGTGGGTGGACTGGATGTCTGGTACTAACAGAATGTCCGCAGTGTGGGTGGAATGGATGTCTGGTGCTAACAGGTCTGCAGTGTGGGTAGGGTAGATGTCTGGTACTAACAGAAGGTCCTCAGTGTTGGTGGGATGGATGTCAGGTACCAATAGAAGGTCCACAGTGTGGGTGGGATAGATGTCTGGTACTAACAGAAGGTCCACAGTGTGGTGGGATGGATTTCTGGTACTAACAGAAGGTACACAGTGTGGTGGGATGGATGTCTGGTACTAACAGAAGGTCCACAGTGTGGGTGAGATGGATGTCTGGTACTAACAGAAGGTCCACAGTGTTGTTGGGATGGATGTCCGGTACTAACAGAAGGTCCACAGTGTGGGTGGGATGGATGTCAGGTACTAACAGAAGGTCCACAGTGTGGGTGGGATGGATGTCAGGTACTAACAGAAGGTACACAGCTTGGTTGTGGTGGATGTCAGGTACTAACAGAAGGTCCCCAGTGTTGTTGGGGTGGATGTCAGGTACTAACAGAAGGTCCACAGTTTGGTTGGGGTGGATGTCAGGTACTAACAGAAGGTCCACAGTGTGGGTGGGATAGATGTCTGGTACTAACAGAAGGTCCACCGTGTGGGTGGGGTGGATGTCTGGTACTAACAGAAGGTCCACAGTGTGGTGGGATGGATTTCTGGTACTAACAGAAGGTACACAGTGTGGTGGGATGGATGTCTGGTACTAACAGAAGGTCCACAGTGTGGGTGAGATGGATGTCTGGTACTAACAGAAGGTCCACAGTGTTGTTGGGATGGATGTCCGGTACTAACAGAAGGTCCACAGTGTGGGTGGGATGGATGTCAGGTACTAACAGAAGGTCCACAGTGTGGGTGGGATGGATGTCAGGTACTAACAGAAGGTACACAGCTTGGTTGTGGTGGATGTCAGGTACTAACAGAAGGTCCCCAGTGTTGTTGGGGTGGATGTCAGGTACTAACAGAAGGTCCACAGTTTGGTTGTGGTGGATGTCAGGTACTAACAGAAGGTCCTCAATGCGGGTGGGATGGATGTCCGGTACTAACAGAAGGTCCACAGTGTTGTTGGGGTGGATGTCAGGTACTAACAGAAGGTCCACAGTGTTGTTGGGATGGATGTCCGGTACTAACAGAAGGTCCTCAATGTGGGTGGGATGGATGTCTGGTACTAACAGAAGGTCCACAGTGTGGATGGGGTGGATGTCAGGTACTAACAGAAGGTCCACAGTGTGGGTGGGATGGATGTCAGGTACTAACAGAAGGTCCCCAGTGTCGGTGAGATGGATGTCTGGTACTAACAGAAGGTCCACAGTGTCGGTGGGATGGATGTCTGGTACTAACAGAAGGTCCACAGTGTGGGTGGGGTGGATGTCTGATACTAACAGAAGGTCCACATTGTGGGTGGGATGGATGTCTGGTACTAACAGAAGGTCACCAGTGTCGGTGGGATGGATGTCTGGTACTAACAGAAGGTCCACAGTGTCGGTGGGATGGATGTCTGGTACTAACAGAAGGTCCACAGTGTGGGTGGGATAGATGTCTGGTACTAACAGAAGGTCCACCGTGTGGGTGGGGTGGATGTCTGGTACTAACAGAAGGTCCACAGTGTGGTGGGATGGATTTCTGGTACTAACAGAAGGTACACAGTGTGGTGGGATGGATGTCTGGTACTAACAGAAGGTCCACAGTGTGGGTGAGATGGATGTCTGGTACTAACAGAAGGTACACAGTGTGGGTGGGATGGATGTCTGGTACTAACAGAAGGTCCACAGTGTGGTGGGATGGATGTCTGGTACTAACAGAAGGTCCACAGTGTGGGTGGGATGGATGTCTGGTACTAACAGAAGGTACACAGTGTGGGTGGGATGGATGTCAGGTACTAACAGAAGTTCCACAGTTTGGGTGGGATGGATGTCTGGTACTAATAGAAGGTCCACATTGTTGGTGGGGTGGATGTCTGCTACTAACAGAGGGTCCACAATGTGGGTGAGATGGATGTCTGGTACTAACAGAAGGTCCACAGTGTGGGTGGAATGGATGTCAGGTACTAATAGAAGGTCCACAGTGTGGGTGGAATGGATGTCAGGTACTGACAAGGTCCTCAGTGTGGGTGAGATGGATGTCAGGTACTAATAGAAGGTCCACAGTGTGGGTGGAATGGATGTCAGGTACTAATAGAAGGTCCACAGTGTGGGTGGAATGGATCCTCAGTGTGGGTGGAATGGATGTCTGAAACTAACAGAAGGTCCTCAGTGTGGGTGGGATGGATGTCTGGTACTAACAGAAGGTTCATAGTGTGGGTGGGATGGATATGTGGTACTAACAGAAGGTCCACAGTGTGTGTGGGGTGGATGTCAGGTACTAACAGAAGGTCCACAGTGTGGGTGGGATGGACGTCTGGTACTAACAGAAGGTCCTCAGTGTTGGTGTGATAGATGTCTGGTACTAACAGAAGGTCCTCAGTGTGGGTGGGATGGATGTCAGGTACTAACAGAAGGTCCTCAGTGTGGGTGGGGTGGATGTCTGGTACTAACAGAAGGTCCACAGTGTGGGTGGGGTGGATGTCTGGTACTAACAGAAGGTCCACACTGTGGGTGGGATGGATGTCTGGTACTAACAGAAGGTCCACAGTGTTGGTGGGATGGATGTCAGGTACTAAAAGAAGGTCCACAGTGTCGGTGGGGTGGATGTCAGGTACTAACAGAAGGTCTACAGTGTTGGTGGGATGGATGTCTGGTACTAACAGAAGGTCCACAGTGTGGGTGGAATGGATGTCTGGCACTAACAGAAGGTCCACAGTGTGGGTGGGGTGGATGTCTGGTACTAACAGAAGGTCCTCAGTGTGGGTGGGGTGGATGTCCGGTACTAACAGAAGGTCCACAGTGTTGGTGGGATGGATGTCAGGTACTAACAGAAGGTCCACAGTGTGGGTGGGATGGATGTCTGGTACTAACAGAAGGTCCACAGTGTGGGTGGGGTGGATGTCTGGTACTAACAGAAGGTCCTCAGTGTGGGTGGGATGGATGTCAGGTACTAACAGAAGGTCCACAGTGTGGGTGGGGTGGATGTCCGGTACTAACAGAAGGTCCACAGTGTTGGTGGTATGGATGTCAGGTACTAACAGAAGGTCCGCAGTGTGGGTGGGATGGATGTCTGGTACTAACAGAAGGTCCACAGTGTGGGTGGGATGAATGTCTGATACTAACAGAAGGTCCACAGTGTGGGTGGGATGGATGTCTGGTACTAACAGAAGATCCTCGGTGTGGTTGGGATGGATGTGTGGTACTAACAGAAGGTCCACAGTGTTGGTGGGATGGATGTCAGGTACTAACAGAAGGTCCAGAGTCTGGGTGGGATGGATGTCTGGTACCAACAGAAGGTCCTCAGTGTGGGTGGGATGGATGTCCGGTACTAACAGAAGGTCCACAGTGTGGGTGGGGTGGATGTCTGGTACTAACAGAAGGTCCACAATGTGGGTGGTATGGATGTCTGGTACTAACAGAAGGTCCACAGTGTGGGTGGGATGGATGTCTGGTACTAACAGAAGGTCCTCAGTGTGGGTGGGATGGATGTCTGGTACTAACAGAAGGTCCTCAGTGTGGGTGGGATGGATGTCTGGTACTAACAGAAGGTCCACAGTGTGGGTGGGATGGATGTCTGGTACTAACAGAAGGTCCTCAGTGTGGGTGGTATGGATGTCTGGTACTAACAGAAGGTCCACAGTGTGGTGGGATGGATTTCTGGTACTAACAGAAGGTACACAGTGTGGGTGGGGTGGATGTCTGGTACTAACAGAAGGTCCTCAGTGTGGGTGGGGTGGATGTGTGGTACTAACAGAAGGTCCACAGTGTGGGTGGGGTGGATGTGTGGTACTAACAGAAGGTCCTCAGTGTGGGTGGGGTGGATGTCTGGTACTAACAGACGGTTCACAGTGTGGGTGGGGTGGATGTCTGGTACCAACAGAAGGTCCACAGTGTTGGTGGGGTGGATGTCTGGTACTAATAGAAGGTCCACAGTGTGGGTGGGATGGATGTCAGGTACTAACAGAAGGTCCACAGTGTGGGTGGGGTGGATGTCTGGTACTAACAGAAGGTCGTCTGTGTGGGTGGACTGGATGTCTGGTACTAACAGAATGTCCGCAGTGTGGGTGGAATGGATGTCTGGTGCTAACAGGTCTGCAGTGTGGGTAGGGTAGATGTCTGGTACTAACAGAAGGTCCTCAGTGTTGGTGGGATGGATGTCAGGTACAAATAGAAGGCCCTCAGTGTTGGTGGGATGGATGTCTGGTACCAACAGAAGGTCCGCAGTGTGGGTAGGGTGGATGTGTGGTACTAACAGACGCTCCACAGTGTGGGTGGGGTGGATGTCTGGTACTAACAGAAGGTCCACAGTGTGGATGGGGTGGATGTCAGGTACCAATAGAAGGCCCTCAGTGTTGGTGGGATGGATGTCTGGTACCAACAGAAGGTCCGCAGTGTGGGTGGGATGGATGTCTGGTACTAACAGAAGGTCCACAGTGTGGGTGGATGGATGTGTGGTACCAATAGAAGGTCCTCAGTGTGGGTGGGATGGATGTGTGGTACCAATAGAAGGTCCACAGTGTGGGTGGGATGGATGTGTGGTACCAATAGAAGGTCCTTAGTGTGGGTGGGATGGATGCGTGGTACCAATAGAAGGTCCTCAGTGTGGGTGGGATGGATGTCCGGTACTAACAGAAGGTCCACAGTGTGGGTGGGATGGATGTGTGGTACCAATAGAAGGTCCTCAGTGTGGGTGGGATGGATGTCTGGTACTAACAGAAGGTCCGCAGTGTGGGTGGGATGGATGTTTGGTACTTACAGAAGGTCCACAGTGTGGGTGGGGTGGATGACAGGTACTAAAAGAAGGTCCACAGTGTGGGTGGGATGGATGTCAGGTACTAACAGAAGGTACACAGTGTGGGTGGGGTAGATGTCTGGTACCAGCAGAAGGTCCTCAGTGTGGGTGGGATGGATGTCTGGTGCTAACAGAAGGTCCACAGTGTGGGTGGAATGGATGTCTGGTACTAACAGAAGTTCCACAGTGTGGGTGGGATGGATGTCAGGTACTAACAGATGGCCCACAGTGTGGGTGGGATGGATGTCTGGTACTAACAGAAGGTCCACAGTGTGGGTAGGATGGATGTCTGGCAAAAACGGAACGTCCTCAGTGTGGGTGGGATGGATGTCTGGTAAAAACAGAACGTCCTCAGTGTGGGTGGGTGGGATGGATGTCTGGTAAAAACGGAACGTCCTCAGTGTGGGTGGGATGGATGTCTGGTAAAAACGGAACGTCCTCAGTGTGGGTGGGATGGATGTCTGGTAAAAACGGAACGTCCTCAGTGTGAGTGGGTTGGATGTCTGGTAAAAACGGAACGTCCTCAGTGTTGGTGGGATGGATGTCTGGTAAAAACGGAACGTCCTCAGTGTGGGTGCGATGGATGTCTGGTAAAAACGGAACGTCCTCGTTTTGGGTAGGATGGATGTCTGGTAAAAACGGAACGCCCACAGTGTGGGTAGGATGGATGTCTGGTACTAACAGAAGGTCCACAGTGTGGGTGGGATGGATGTCCGGTACTAACAGAAGGTCCACAGTGTGGGTGAGATGGATGTCAGGTACTAACAGAAGGTCCACAGTGTGGGTGGGGTGGATGTCTGGTATCAGCAGAAGGTCCACAGTGTTGGTGGGGTGGATGTCTGGTACTAACAGAAGGTCCACAGTGTGGTTGGGATGGATGTCAGGTAATAACAGAAGGTCCTCGGTGTGGGTGGGGTGGATGTCTGGTACTAACAGAAGGTCCTCAGTGTGGGTGGGGTGGATGTCTGGTACTAACAGAAGGTCCTCAGTGTGGGTGGGGTGGATGTGTGGTACTAACAGAAGGTCCACAGTGTGGGTGGGGTGGATGTGTGGTACTAACAGAAGGTCCTCAGTGTGGGTGGGGTGGATGTCTGGTACTAACAGACGGTTCACAGTGTGGGTGGGGTGGATGTCTGGTACCAACAGAAGGTCCACAGTGTTGGTGGGGTGGATGTCTGGTACTAATAGAAGGTCCACAGTGTGGGTGGGATGGATGTCAGGTACTAACAGAAGGTCCACAGTGTGGGTGGGGTGGATGTCTGGTACTAACAGAAGGTCGTCTGTGTGGGTGGACTGGATGTCTGGTACTAACAGAATGTCCGCAGTGTGGGTGGAATGGATGTCTGGTGCTAACAGGTCTGCAGTGTGGGTAGGGTAGATGTCTGGTACTAACAGAAGGTCCTCAGTGTTGGTGGGATGGATGTCAGGTACCAATAGAAGGCCCTCAGTGTTGGTGGGATGGATGTCTGGTACCAACAGAAGGTCCGCAGTGTGGGTAGGGTGGATGTGTGGTACTAACAGACGCTCCACAGTGTGGGTGGATGGATGTGTGGTACCAATAGAAGGTCCTCAGTGTGGGTGGGATGGATGTGTGGTACCAATAGAAGGTCCACAGTGTGGGTGGGATGGATGTGTGGTACCAATAGAAGGTCCTTAGTGTGGGTGGGATGGATGCGTGGTACCAATAGAAGGTCCTCAGTGTGGGTGGGATGGATGTCCGGTACTAACAGAAGGTCCACAGTGTGGGTGGGATGGATGTGTGGTACCAATAGAAGGTCCTCAGTGTGGGTGGGATGGATGTGTGGTACCAATAGAAGGTCCTCAGTGTGGGTGGGATGGATGGCTGGTACTAACAGAAGGTCGACAGTGTTGGTGGGATAGATGTCTGGTACTAACAAAAGGTCCTCAGTGTGGGTGGGATGGATGGCTGGTACTAAAAGAAGGTTCACAGTGTGGGTGGGGTGGATGTCTGGTACTAACAGAAGGTCCACAGTGTGGATGGGGTGGAAATGACCATAGTTATGCAGTTACAGACGACACTGATGATGAGGTCTTACATTGGAATAATGTTACTGCCCCTCTTTCAAATTATTACCCTGCTGAAACATTTCCATACCAACTTAAAACAAAATCTGTTTCATCACAAGAACATCTATCTGTGTTTCACCTCAACTCACGTAGCCTTTGTAAACACTTTACTGAGATCACTGGTTTTCTCGAAAACCTTGATCACTCTTTCAGCGTCTTGGGTTTTACAGAAAGTTGGCTGAGTCCGTCAAATGAACACCTGTATAATATATCAGGCTATACTATGATTCCATCCTCAAGACCAAATAAGCGTGGTGGAGGTGTCGTTCTTTACATAAACAATGACATAAAATCTTTTAACATTAGACAAGACCTTTCCACTTCGTCTGATGATGATAATTATGAGTCTCTTTTCATAGAATTTAGCCTTGGGCAAACGACTTACATCACTGGGATAGTATACCGTCCTCCTGGAAAAGATGTAAATCTTGTCAATGAAAAATTTTGCTCTATTCTCCAGCAAATACCTCCAAAACAAAAATGTGTCTTATTAGGTGATTTCAACGTTGATCTTTTTAAAAGTGAAGTTCATCTCCCAAGCAAAAATTTTCTGGAGATTCTTAAGTGCCACTATTTTATTCCGCAGATAAACAAACCCACAAGAATAACTGACCAATCCGCAACCCTAATTGATAACATCTTCGTTAATTTCCATGATACTAATTTCTCATCTGGCATCTTCCTAACTGACATATCTGACCACCTTCCTATCTTTTGCATTTTTCCCGTAAGTTTTAAGAACCTCTCACAGCCAGAATATCCAAAAGCCTCTTATCGAAAGCTCACAGACGAAAAAATACAACAATTTGCAGCACGTATCCATGAACTTGAATGGGATAATGTCCTTCAAATTGATAATGACCCAGCGATGGCACTTAACGAATTTCAATCCTCATTTAATTTACTATACGAAGACACCTTCCCACTAGTTGACGTTAAAATTCCAAAACAAACAATATCAAAACCTTGGGTAACATATTCAATTCTCACTTCCATTAACCAAAAAAATCATTTATATCGATTACAGCTTAAACAACCTACATTGGATAATCGCAAAGCCTTTAGAATTTATAGGAATAGATTGAATAGTATTCTACGACAATCAAGAAAAAATTATTTCGAAACCAAATTTAACAAACATAGTAATAATATAAAAAAGACATGGAATGTTTTAAATGAGCTGCTGAATCGTTCCTCCAAAACCCCTCTCCCTACAACGTTGAAAATTAACGACTCGACTGTATCAGGAAATGATGCACTTTCCAATACCTTTAATGAGCATTTCTCATCTGTTGCTAGTAAATTAAGTTCCACTTTGCCAAACTGCGAACATGACTATTCTAATTACCTAGATATGAAAGTAAGAAATAACTTTTCCCTACCCAGAGTTTATCCCCAAGACATTACAGCAACTATTTCTTCTCTGAAATCATCTTCACCTGGCCTTGATGGTATCCCAATGTCTGTCTTGAAATCTGTAGCTGAAGCAATTTCTAACCCCCTTTCGCATATTGTCAACTTGTCCTTTTCCTCCGGAATAGTTCCAGATAAACTTAAGAAAGCCAAAATCACCCCCATATTTAAATCTGGCGATCCAAACCTTCTCAATAATTATCGACCTATTTCTGTTCTTCCAGCTGTAAGCAAAATTTTTGAAAAAATAGTAACCAATTCATTACCCGACTTCTTAGAATGCAATAATACAATAACACCTTGTCAGTTTGGGTTTGGTCAGGGTCATTCAACCTTACATGCCGCTTTGTCACTTTATGAAAAGCTAATAACTGCTAAAGAAAACAAAGATACAAGCCTTGTCACTTTTCTCGACCTCTCCAAGGCCTTTGATACAGTGAACCATGACATTCTTCTGAATAAATTGGAGCATTACGGTATTCGAAATCTGGCCCTGTCATGGTTTAAAAGTTATCTGACAAATAGAAGTCAATGTGTCTCCTACAATGGGATTCTGTCTAACTCTAGTTCCATTAGTTGCGGCGTACCCCAAGGCTCAATTCTAGGACCCATTCTTTTCATTCTATACATAAATGACATAACTAATTCATCAAATATACTGAATTTCATTCTATTTGCAGATGACACAAGTATTTCTTACTCCTCAAAAGATATAGTTAACTCTGTTGAGGTTGTTTCTCGCGAGTTAAGTAAAGTTCAATCATGGTTAATCGCCAACAAACTTTTTCTGAATACTTCCAAAACTAAGTGTATGATAGTTAAGCCACCCCGAGGCCCAAATATCCAAGCAAGGTCAAGTATCACAGTGAATGACATTTTAATTGAATATGTAAATAACTTTAAATTTCTAGGTATCATATTTAACGAAAAGCTAAACTGGATAGATCACATCAATTATGTCCGTAAGAAAATCTCTCGTAACTTAGGTCTTATCAATCACATCTCATCCACCATTAACAATAGAACTCTTCTTATCCTTTATTATTCTTTAGTATTCCCATATCTTTCATATGCTAATGTTCTTTGGGGTAATACCTATGTGTCACATTTATCCCCCCTTAATCTCGTACAAAAGCGTGCTATACGTATCATCTCCAGATCACCACGCCTTCAGCACACTGGCCCACTATTTCAAAAACTTAAAATTATACCTCTAAGTCAGCTTAACAGGTTTTTTATTTTACGATTCGTACATAAATGTTTGTATTTTCCTGAATCTACACCAACGTTATTTCGAAACTATTTCATTAAACTGACTGATACCCACTACTACCCTACTCGACAACAGTCCGTTAACCTTTATAGACCCTTCGCGAGAACCAATCTAACTCATTACACTCTTAAACATACTGGCCCCAAGGAATGGAATAATCTACCCCCTTTCCTAAAATACATAGAATCTAAGTCATTATTTAGATCGAAACTGTTCGATAGGTTAGCTGCACTTGCCACATAATCTGTAGTTTTTATTATTATTTTCATTTTTCTGATGGCAAATAATTTTTAAAATGTATCCATATGTTTGTCTGGGTGGTCAATTTTGTTTAATTTTGTTTACTTGTTTGTTTTAACTATACATAAATGTATTTTCAAATTATTAAAGATCCGTTCACCAGCTAATATATAATATATAGTAGTTTCATCTGGGATAGTACAAGCCGTCTGGCTTTATTCCCGCCAAATTATATCTTTTCTTTAATATCTAATCCTCTGTTACTTATGTATCTGTACAAATCTAATTTATATATTTACATTATTTATTTTTGGTGAATAAACAATCAATCAAAAAAAAAAATCAATATCTGGTACCAACAGAAGGTACACAGTGTGGGTGGGGTGGATGTGTGTTACTAACAGAAATTCCTTAGTGTGGATGGGGTGGATGTCCGGTACTAACAGAAGGTCCTCAGTGTGGGTGGGGTGGATGTGTGGTAAAAACAGAAGGTCCACAGTGTGGGTGGGGTGGATGTCTAGTACCAATAGAAGGTCCTCAGTGTGGGTGGGATGGATGTGTGGTACCAATAGAAGGTCCTCAGTGTGGGTGGGATGGATGTGTGGTACCAATAGAAGGTCCTCAGTGTGGGTGGGATGGATGTGTGATACCAATAGAAGGTCCACAGTGTGGGTGGGATGGATGTGTGGTACCAATAGAAGGTCCTTAGTGTGGGTGGGATGGATGTGTGGTACCAATAGAAGGTCCTCAGTGTGGGTGGGATGGATGTCTGGTACTAACAGAAGGTCGACAGTGTTGGTGGGATAGATGTCTGGTACTAACAAAAGGTCCTCAGTGTGGGTGGGATGGATGGCTGGTACTAAAAGAAGGTTCACAGTGTGGGTGGGGTGGATGTCTGGTACTAACAGAAGGTCCACAGTGTGGATGGGGTGGATGTCAGGTACCAATAGAAGGCCCTCAGTGTTGGTGGGATGTATGTCTGGTACCAACAGAAGGTCCGCAGTGTGGGTAGGGTGGATGTGTGGTACTAACAGAAGGTCCACAGTGTGGGTGGGATGGATGTCTGGTACTAACAGACGGTCCACAGTGTGGGTGGGGTGGATGTCTGCTACCAACAGAAGGTCCACAGTGTTGGTGGGGTGGATGTCTGGTACTAATAGAAGGTCCACAGTGTGGGTGGGATGGATGTCTGGTACTAATAGAAGGTCCACAGTGTGGGTGGGATGGATGTCTGGTACTAACAGAAGGTCGTAAGTGTGGGTGAGATGGATGCCTGGTACTAACAGAAGGTTCACAGGGTGGGTGGGGTGGATGTCTGGTACTAACAGAAGGTCCACAGTGTTGGTGGGGTGGATGTGTGGTACTAACAGAAGGTCCATAGTGTTGGTGGGGTGGATGTCTGGTACTAACAGAAGGTCCACAGTGTGGGTGGGATGGATGTCTGGTACTAACAGAAGGTCCTCAGTGTGGGTGGGGTGGATGTCAGGTACTAACAGAAGGTCCACAGTGTTGGTGGGATGGATGTCTGGTACTAACAGAAGGTCCACAGTGTGGGTGGATGGATGTCTGGTACTAACAGAAGGTCCACAGTGTGGGTGGGGTGGATGTGTGGTACTAACAGAAGGTCCACAGTGTGGGTGGGATGGATGTCTGGTACTAACAGAAGGTCCACAGTGTGGGTGGGGTGGATGTGTGGTACTAACAGAAGGTCCACAGTGTTGGTGGGGTGGATGTCTGGTACCAACAGAAGGTCCACAGTGTTGGTGGGGTGGATGTCTGGTACTAATAGAAGGTCCACAGTGTGGGTGGGATGGATGTCAGGTACTAACAGAAGGTCAAGAGTGTGGGTGGGGTGGATGTCTGGTACTAACAGAAGGTCGTCAGTGTGGGTGGACTGGATGTCTGGTACTAACAGAATGTCCGCAGTGTGGGTGGAATGGATGTCTGGTGCTAACAGGTCTGCAGTGTGGGTGGGGTAGATGTCTGGTACTAACAGAAGGTCCTCAGTGTTGGTGGGGTGGATGTCTGGTACTAACAGAAGGTCCACAGTGTGGATGGGGTGGATGTCAGGTACCAATAGAAGGCCCTCAGTGTTGGTGGGATGGATGTCTGGTACTAATAGAAGGTCCACAGTGTGGGTGGGATGGATGTCTGGTACTAACGGAAGGTCCTCAGTGTGGGTGGGGTGGATGTCCGGTACTAATCCTCAGTGTGGGTGGGATGGATGTGTGGTAAAAACAGAAGGTCCACAGTGTGGGTGGGGTGGATGTCTGGTACCAATAGAAGGTCTTCAGTGTGGGTGGGATGGATGTGTGGTACCAATAGAAGGTCCTCAGTGTGGGTGGGATGGATGTGTGATACCAATAGAAGGTCCTCAGTGTGGGTGGGATGGATGTGTGGTACCAATAGAAGGTCCTTAGTGTGGGTGGGATGGATGTGTGGTACCAAAAGAAGGTCCTCAGTGTAGGTGGGATGGATGGCTGGTACTAACAGAAGGTCGGCAGTGTGGGTGGGGTGGATGTCAGGTACCAACCGAAGGTCCCCAGTGTGGGTGGGATGGATGTCTGGTGCTAACAGAAGGTCCGCAGTGCGGGTGGGATGGATGTCTGGTACTAACAGAAGGTCCACATTGTGGGTGGGGTGGATGTGTGGTACTAACAGAAGGTCCACAGTGTGGGTGGGGTGGATGTCTGGTACCAACAGAAGGTCCACAGTGTTGGTGGGGTGGATGTCTGGTACTAATAGAAGGTCCACAGTGTGGGTGGGATGGATGTCAGGTACTAACAGAAGGTCAAGAGTGTGGTTGGGGTGGATGTCTGGTACTAACAGAAGGTCGTCAGTGTGGGTGGACTGGATGTCTGGTAATAACAGAATGTCCGCAGTGTGGGTGGAATGGATGTCTGGTGCTAACAGGTCTGCAGTGTTGGTGGGATGGATGTCTGGTACTAACAGAAGGTCCTCAGTGTTGGTGGGGTGGATGTCTGGTACTAACAGAAGGTCCACAGTGTGGATGGGGTGGATGTCAGGTACCAATAGAAGGCCCTCAGTGTTGGTGGGATGGATGTCTGGTACTAATAGAAGGTCCACAGTGTGGGTGGGATGGATGTCAGGTACTAACAGAAGGTCCACGGTGTGGGTGGGTAGGATGTCTGGTACTAACGGAAGGTCCTCAGTGTGGGTGGGGTGGATGTCTGGTACTAACAGAAGGTCCTCAGTGTGGGTGGGGTGGATATCTGGTACCAACAGAAGGTACACAGTGTGGGTGGGGTGGATGTGTGGTACTAACAGAAATTCCTCAGTGTGGATGGGGTGGATGTCCGGTACTAACAGAAGGTCCTCAGTGTGGGTGGGGTGGATGTGTGGTACTAACAGAAATTCCTCAGTGTGGGTGGGATGGATGTCTGGTACTAACAGAAGGTCCTCAGTGTGGGTGGGATGGATGTGTGGTAAAAACAGAAGGTCCACAGTGTTGGTGGGGTGGATGTCTGGTACCAATAGAAGGTTTTCAGTGTGGGTGGGATGGATGTGTGGTACCAATAGAAGGTCCTCAGTGTGGGTGGGATGGATGTGTGGTACCAATAGAAGGTCCTCAGTGTGGGTGGGATGGATGTGTGGTACCAGGAACTTTAGACACATCGTCAACAACAACCGTTCTTGGAAAAGCATAGAAGACATATGTCAAACATCTGAAAGGAGACTTAGTAGTGTAGACCGGCAATTGTTGGCCTTGCAACAGGGAATTCCGTCCGCATGGTTGGACCTTCCGGACTCCCCCGTTGAAGGAAAGGTTTGTTACACGGTGAAGGGCAACAGTCTTGGAGCATTGTCTTCGAGGTGGTGGTATGCTTACCTATTACAAAAGCAAACACCTACTGTAGCCGCACTCGCTAAGTGGGAAGAGCAGGGACAGCACCCAGAATCATGGGAAGGCAGTTTTTCAAAATTAGCCGAGTCACGGGTCGACAATTATGCTAGAGAAAGTGTATGGCTTTTGTGGCATAGGGTTTTGTGGTTGGGGCCGAATCTGGTCCGAGCCGGCGTCACTGATGACGACACTTGCCCGATGTGTAAATCGGATAGGGAGACTTTCCAACATCTGTTTCTGCACTGTGCAGAGACAAAAAAACTGTGGAGTTATGTTGGAAATCTTCTTTCCTTGGTCGGGGACACAAAAGTAGCTCTATCACAGTTTCGGTTTTTGTGGGGAGAACTGCCACAGGACTCCAAAGTAAGGAGGCAGGTCATATGGGAGTGCATTGTTTTAGCTGTGGGCACTATCCGGCGGCATCGCAATTATGTTGCGGCCCATGACGAACCTTTCGACCATAGGAAAGCTCTGCAGTTTCATTGGCGCAGAGACTTAACATTACATGTTATGTGCCGTTTTAAACATTTTAAACGCATCGGGAAAATAAATGTGTTTGAAACCGCTTGGTGTAAAGGTCACATCCTTGCCGAGCTTCGGGCTGGGAATTTGATTTTAAAACTGTAATGTGGAACGTGTGCAGGACATACTGGGTTTATTTTTAATATCTGAGTGTAAAAGAATAAGTATAAATGTGTTCTTCGTCCATCCGGTAGAGATATCAGTAATCCATCTTCCGGTTGCATCGTTTTAGTTGCACTTAGATAAGCAGGCCTTGTCCTTTCATGTAGATGCGTTGTAGTATCGTTTAAATATCTCTCGCAGCCTAGTCTGCTGCGAAGCAAAAAAAAAAAAAAAAAGTGTGGTACCAATAGAAGGTCCTTAGTGTGGGTGGGATGGATGTGTGGTACCAATAGAAGGTCCTCAGTGTAGGTGGGGTGGATGTCAGGTACCAACCGAAGGTCCCCAGTGTGGGTGGGATGGATGTCTGGTGCTAACAGAAGGTCGGCAGTGTGGGTGGGGTGGATGTCAGGTACCAACCGAAGGTCCCCAGTGTGGGTGGGATGGATGTCTGGTGCTAACAGAAGGTCCGCAGTGTGGGTGGGGTGGATGTCTGGTACTAACAGAAGGTCTACAGTGTGGGTGGGATGGATGACAGGTACTAACAGAAGTTCCTCAGTGTGGGTTGGATGGATGTTTGGTACTAACAGAAGGTCCGCAGTGTGGGTGGGATGGATGTTTGGTACTTACAGAAGGTCCACAGTGTGGGTGGGGTGGATGTCAGGTACTAACAGAAGGTCCACAGTGTGGGTGGGATGGATGTCAGGTACTAACAGAAGGTACACAGTGTGGGTGGGGTAGATGTCTGGTACCAGCAGAAGGTCCACAGTGTGGGTGAGATGGATGTCTGGTGCTAACAGAAGGTCCACAGTGTGGGTGGAATGGATGTCTGGTACTAACAGAAGTTCCACAGTGTGGGTGGGATGGATGTCTGGTACTAACAGATGGCCCACAGTGTGGGTGGGGTGGATATCTGGTACTAACAGAAGGTCCTCAGTGTTGGTGGGATGGATGTCTGGTACTAACAGTAGGTCCACAGTGTGGGTAGGATGGATGTCTGGCAAAAACGGAACGTCCTCAGTGTGGGTGGGATGGATGTCTGGTAAAAACAGAACGTCCTCAGTGTGGGTGGGTGGGGTGGATGTCTAGTAAAAACGGAACGTTTGTGTTGGGGGGGGGGGGGGGGGTGGATGTCTGGTACTAATAGAAGGTCCACAGTGTGGGTGGGATGGATGTCTAGTAAAAACAGAAGGTCTTCAGTGTGGGTGGGATTGATGTCTGGTAAAAACGGAACGTCCTCAGTGTGGGTGGGTTGGATGTCTGGTAAAAACGGAACGTCCTCAGTGTGGGTGGGATGGATGTCTGGTAAAAACGGAACGTCCTCAGTGTTGGTGGGATGGATGTCTGGTAAAAACGGAACGTCCTCAGTGTTGGTGGGATGGATGTCTGGTAAAAACGGAACGTCCTCGTTTTGGGTAGGATGGATGTCTGGTAAAAACGGAACGTCCACAGTGTGGGTAGGATGGATGTCTGGTACTAACAGAAGGTCCACAGTGTGGGTGGGATGGATGGCCGGTACTAACAGAAGGTCCACAGTGTGGGTGAGATGGATGTCAGGTACTAACAGAAGGTCCACAGTGTGGGTGGGGTGGATGTCTGGTATCAGCAGAAGGTCCACAGTGTTGTTGGGGTGGATGTCTGGTACTAACAGAAGGTCCACAGTGTGGGTGGGATGGATGTCAGGTACTAACAGAAGGTCCTCAGTGTAGGTGAGATGGATGTCTGGTACTAACAGAAGGTCCTCAGTGTGGGTGGGGTGGATGTCTGGTACTAACAGAAGGTCCTCATTGTTGGTGAGATGGATGTCTGGTACTAACAGAAGGTCCACAGTGTGGGTGGGGTGGATGTCTGGTACTAACAGAAGGTTCACAGTGTGGGTGGGGTGGATGTCAGGTACCAACCGAAGGTCCCCAGTGTGGGTGGGATGGATGTCTGGTACTAACAGAAGGTCCTCAGTGTGGGTGGGGTGGATGTCTGGTACTAACAGAAGGTCTACAGTGTGGGTGGGATGGATGTCTGGTACAAACACAAGATCCTCAGTGTTGGTGGGATGGATGTCTGGTACTAACAGAAGATCCTCAGTGTTGGTGGGATGGATGTCCGGTACTAACAGAAGGTCCACAGTGTGTGTGGGATGGATGTCAGGTACTAACAAAAAGTCGACAGTGTACTAACAGAAGGTTCACACTGTGGGTGGGGTGGATGTCAGGTACTAACAGAAGGTTCTCAGTGTGGG
Organism: Lepidochitona cinerea; assembly: GCA_963971465.1. Lineage (NCBI taxonomy): Eukaryota > Metazoa > Mollusca > Polyplacophora > Chitonida > Tonicellidae > Lepidochitona > Lepidochitona cinerea. The sequence goes on along the minus strand of OZ020560.1, from coordinate 10,807,090 downwards.
TGGGATGGATGTCTGGTACTAACAGAAGGTACACAGTGTGGGTGGGGTGGATGTCAGGTACTAACAGAAGGTCCTCAGTGTGGGTGGGATGGATGTCTGGTACTAACAGAAGGTCGACAGTGTACTAACAGAAGGTTCACAGTGTGGGTGGGGTGGATGTAAGGTACTAACAGAAGTTCCTCAGTGTGGGTGTCAGGTACTAACAGAAGGTCGACAGTGTGGGTGGGGTGGATGTCAGGTACTAACAGAAGGTCGACAGTGTGGGTGGGGTGGATGTCACGTACTAACAGAAGGTCCACAGTGTGGGTGGGATGGATGTCAGATACTAACAGAAGGTCGACAGTGTACTAACAGAAGGTCGACAGTGTGGGTGGGGTGGATGTCAGGTACTAACAGAAGGTTCACAGTGGGGGTGGGGTGGATGTCAGGTACAAACAGAAGATCGACAGTGTGGGTGGGGTGGTTGTCTGGTACTAACAGAAGGTCCACAGTGTGGGTGGGATGGATGTCAAGTACTAACAGAAGGTTCACAGTGAGGGTGGATGGATGTCAGGTACTAACAGAAGGTTTACAGTGTGAGTGGGATGGATGTCAGGTACTAACAGAAGGTCCACAGTGTGGGTGGGATGGATGTCCGGTACCAACAGAAGGTCCACAGTGTGGGTGGGGTGGATGTCTGGTACTAACAGAAGGTCCACAGTGTTGGTGGGGTGGATGTCAGGTACTAACAGAAGGTCCACAGTGTGGGTGGGGTGGATATCTGGTACTAACAGAAGGTCCTCAGTGTTGGTGGGATGGATGTCTGGTACTAACAGTAGGTCCACAGTGTGGGTAGGATGGATGTCTGGCAAAAACGGAACGTCCTCAGTGTGGGTGGGGTGGATGTCTAGTAAAAACGGAACGTTTGTGTTGGGGGGGGGGGGGGTGGATGTCTGGTACTAATAGAAGGTCCACAGTGTGGGTGGGATGGATGTCTAGTAAAAACAGAAGGTCTTCAGTGTGGGTGGGATTGATGTCTGGTAAAAACGGAACGTCCTCAGTGTGGGTGGGTTGGATGTCTGGTAAAAACGGAACGTCCTCAGTGTGGGTGGGATGGATGTCTGGTAAAAACGGAACGTCCTCAGTGTTGGTGGGATGGATGTCTGGTAAAAACGGAACGTCCTCAGTGTTGGTGGGATGGATGTCTGGTAAAAACGGAACGTCCTCGTTTTGGGTAGGATGGATGTCTGGTAAAAACGGAACGTCCACAGTGTGGGTAGGATGGATGTCTGGTACTAACAGAAGGTCCACAGTGTGGGTGGGATGGATGGCCGGTACTAACAGAAGGTCCACAGTGTGGGTGAGATGGATGTCAGGTACTAACAGAAGGTCCACAGTGTGGGTGGGGTGGATGTCTGGTATCAGCAGAAGGTCCACAGTGTTGTTGGGGTGGATGTCTGGTACTAACAGAAGGTCCACAGTGTGGGTGGGATGGATGTCAGGTACTAACAGAAGGTCCTCAGTGTAGGTGAGATGGATGTCTGGTACTAACAGAAGGTCCTCAGTGTGGGTGGGGTGGATGTCTGGTACTAACAGAAGGTCCTCATTGTTGGTGAGATGGATGTCTGGTACTAACAGAAGGTCCACAGTGTGGGTGGGGTGGATGTCTGGTACTAACAGAAGGTTCACAGTGTGGGTGGGGTGGATGTCAGGTACCAACCGAAGGTCCCCAGTGTGGGTGGGATGGATGTCTGGTACTAACAGAAGGTCCTCAGTGTGGGTGGGGTGGATGTCTGGTACTAACAGAAGGTCTACAGTGTGGGTGGGATGGATGTCTGGTACAAACACAAGATCCTCAGTGTTGGTGGGATGGATGTCTGGTACTAACAGAAGATCCTCAGTGTTGGTGGGATGGATGTCCGGTACTAACAGAAGGTCCACAGTGTGTGTGGGATGGATGTCAGGTACTAACAAAAAGTCGACAGTGTACTAACAGAAGGTTCACACTGTGGGTGGGGTGGATGTCAGGTACTAACAGAAGGTTCTCAGTGTGGGTGGGATGGATGTCTGGTACTAACAGAAGGTACACAGTGTGGGTGGGGTGGATGTCAGGTACTAACAGAAGGTCCTCAGTGTGGGTGGGATGGATGTCTGGTACTAACAGAAGGTCGACAGTGTACTAACAGAAGGTTCACAGTGTGGGTGGGGTGGATGTAAGGTACTAACAGAAGTTCCTCAGTGTGGGTGTCAGGTACTAACAGAAGGTCGACAGTGTGGGTGGGGTGGATGTCAGGTACTAACAGAAGGTCGACAGTGTGGGTGGGGTGGATGTCACGTACTAACAGAAGGTCCACAGTGTGGGTGGGATGGATGTCAGATACTAACAGAAGGTCGACAGTATACTAACAGAAGGTCGACAGTGTGGGTGGGGTGGATGTCAGGTACTAACAGAAGGTTCACAGTGGGGGTGGGGTGGATGTCAGGTACAAACAGAAGATCGACAGTGTGGGTGGGGTGGTTGTCTGGTACTAACAGAAGGTCCACAGTGTGGGTGGGATGGATGTCAAGTACTAACAGAAGGTTCACAGTGAGGGTGGATGGATGTCAGGTACTAACAGAAGGTTTACAGTGTGAGTGGGATGGATGTCAGGTACTAACAGAAGGTCCACAGTGTGGGTGGGATGGATGTCCGGTACCAACAGAAGGTCCACAGTGTGGGTGGGGTGGATGTCTGGTACTAACAGAAGGTCCACAGTGTTGGTGGGGTGGATGTCAGGTACTAACAGAAGGTCCACAGTGTAGGTGGGGTGGATGTCTGGTACTAACAGAAAGTACACAGTGTGGGTGGGGTGGATGTCTGGTACTAACAGAAGGTCCACAGTGTGGGTGGGGTGGATGTCTGGTACTAACAGAAGTTCCTCAGTGTGGGTGGGATGGATGTCAGGTACTAACAGAAGGTCCACAGTGTTGGTGGGATGGATGTCAGGTACTAACAGAAGGTCCACATTGTTGGTGGGATGGATGTCAGGTACTAATAGAAGGTCCTCAGTGTGGGTGGGATGGATGTCTGATACTAACAGAAGGTCCACAGTGTTGGTGGGATAGATGTCAGGTACTAACAGAAGGTCCACCGTGTGGTTGGGATGGATGTCCGGTACTAACAGAAGGTCATCAGTGTGAGTGGGATGAGTGTCCGGTACTAACAGAAGGTCCACAGTGTTGGTGGGATAGATGTCAGGTACTAACAGAAGGTCCACCGTGTGGTTGGGATGGATGTCCGGTACTAACAGAAGGTCATCAGTGTGGGTGGGATGGATGTCTGGTACTAACAGAAGGTCCACAGTGTGGGTGGGGTGGATGTCTGGTACTAACAGAAGGTCCCCAGTGTTGTTGGGGTGGATGTCAGGTACTAACAGAAGGTACACAGCTTGGTTGTGGTGGATGTCAGGTACTAACAGAAGGTCCCCAGTGTTGTTGGGGTGGATGTCAGGTACTAACAGAAGGTCCACAGTTTGGTTGTGGTGGATGTCAGGTACTAACAGAAGGTCCTCAATGCGGGTGGGATGGATGTCCGGTACTAACAGAAGGTCCACAGTGTTGTTGGGGTGGATGTCAGGTACTAACAGAAGGTCCACAGTTTGGTTGGGATGGATGTCAGGTACTAACAGAAGGTCCTCAATGCGGGTGGGATGGATGTCAGGTACTAACAGAAGGTACACAGCTTGGTTGTGGTGGGTGTCAGGTACTAACAGAAGGTCCCCAGTGTTGTTGGGGTGGATGTCAGGTACTAACAGAAGGTCCACAGTTTGGTTGGGGTGGATGTCAGGTACTAACAGAAGGTCCACAGTTTGGTTGGGGTGGATGTCAGGTACTAACAGAAGGTCCACAGTTTGGTTGGGGTGGATGTCAGGTACTAACAGAAGGTCCACAGTGTGGTTGGGATGGATGTCCGGTACTAACAGAAGGTCCTCAGTGTGGGTGGGATGGATGTCTGGTACTAACAGAAGGTCCACAGTGTGGGTGGGGTGGATGTCTGGTACTAACAGAAGGTCCCCAGTGTTGTTGGGGTGGATGTCAGGTACTAACAGAAGGTCCACAGTGTTGTTGGGATGGATGTCCGGTACTAACAGAAGGTCCTCAATGCTGGTGGGATGGATGTCAGGTACTAACAGAAGGTACACAGCTTGGTTGTGGTGGATGTCAGGTACTAACAGAAGGTCCCCAGTGTTGTTGGGGTGGATGTCAGGTACTAACAGAAGGTCTACAGTTTGGTTGGCGTGGATGTCAGGTACTAACAGAAGGTCCACAGTTTGGTTGGGGTGGATATCAGGTACTAACAGAAGGTCCACAGTTTGGTTGGGGTGGATGTCAGGTACTAACAGAAGGTCCACAGTGTGGTTGGGATGGATGTCAGGTACTAACAGAAGGTCCTCAGTGTAGGTGGGATGCATGTCCGGTACTAACAGAAGGTCCTCAGTGTGGGTGGGATGGATGTCTGGTACTAACAGAAGGTCCACAGTGTGGGTGGGGTGGATGTCTGGTACTAACAGAAGGTCCCCAGTGTTGTTGGGGTGGATGTCAGGTACTAACAGAAGGTCCACAGTGTTGTTGGGATGGATGTCCGGTACTAACAGAAGGTCCTCAATGTGGGTGGGATGGATGTCTGGTACTAACAGAAGGTCCACAGTGTGGATGGGGTGGATGTCAGGTACTAACAGAAGGTCCACAGTTTGGGTGGGATGGATGTCAGGTACTAACAGAAGGTCCCCAGTGTCCGTGGGATGGATGTCTGGTACTAACAGAAGGTCCACAGTGTCGGTGAGATGGATGTCTGGTACTAACAGAAGGTACACAGTGTGGGTGGGATGGATGTCTGGTACTAACAGAAGGTCCACAGTGTGGTGGGATGGATGTCTGGTACTAACAAAAGGTCAACAGTGTGGGTGGGATGGATGTCTGGTACTAACAGAAGGTACACAGTGTGGGTGGGATGGATGTCAGGTACTAACAGAAGTTCCACAGTGTGGGTGGGATGGATGTCTGGTACTAATAGAAGGTCCACAGTGTGGGTGAGATGGATGTCTGGTACTAACAGAAGGTACACAGTGTGGGTGGGATGGATGTCTGGTACTAACAGAAGGTCCACAGTGTGGTGGGATGGATGTCTGGTACTAACAGAAGGTACACAGTGTGGGTGGGATGGATGTCTGGTACTAACAGAAGGTCCACAGTGTGGTGGGATGGATGTCTGGTACTAACAGAAGGTCCACAGTGTGGGTGGGATGGATGTCTGGTACTAACAGAAGGTACACAGTGTGGGTGGGATGGATGTCAGGTACTAACAGAAGTTCCACAGTGTGGGTGGGATGGATGTCTGGTACTAATAGAAGGTCCACATTGTTGGTGGGGTGGGTGTCTGCTACTAACAGAGGGTCCACAATGTGGGTGAGATGGATGTCTGGTACTAACAGAAGGTCCACAGTGTGGGTGGAATGGATGTCAGGTACTAATAGAAGGTCCACAGTGTGGGTGGAATGGATGTCAGGTACTGACAAGGTCCTCAGTGTGGGTGAGATGGATGTCAGGTACTAATAGAAGGTCGACAGTGTGGGTGGAATGGATGGCAGGTACTAATAGAAGGTCAACAGTGTGGGTGGAATGGATCCTCAGTGTGGGTGGAATGGATGTCTGAAACTAACAGAAGGTCCTCAGTGTGGGTGGGATGGATGTCTGGTACTAACAGAAGGTTCACAGTGTGGGTGGGATGGATGTGTGGTACTAACAGAAGGTCCACAGTGTGTGTGGGGTGGATGTCAGGTACTAACAGAAGGTCCACAGTGTGGGTGGGATGGATGTCTGGTACTAACAGAAGGTCCTCAGTGTTGGTGTGATAGATGTCTGGTACTAACAGAAGGTCCTCAGTGTGGGTGGGATGGATGTCAGGTACTAACAGAAGGTCCTCAGTGTGGGTGGGGTGGATGTCTGGTACTAACAGAAGGTCCACAGTGTGGGTGGGGTGGATGTCTGGTACTAACAGAAGGTCCACACTGTGGGTGGGATGGATGTCTGGTACTAACAGAAGGTCCACAGTGTGGGTGGGATGGATGTCAGGTACTAACAGAAGGTCCACAGTGTCGGTGGGGTGGATGTCAGGTACTAACAGATGGTCTACAGTGTTGGTGGGATGGATGTCTGGTACTAACAGAAGGTCCACAGTGTGGGTGGAATGGATGTCTGGCACTAACAGAAGGTCCACAGTGTGGGTGGGGTGGATGTCTGGTACTAACAGAAGGTCCTCAGTGTGGGTGGGGTGGATGTCCGGTACTAACAGAAGGTCCACAGTGTTGGTGGGATGGATGTCAGGTACTAACAGAAGGTCCACAGTGTGGGTGGGATGGATGTCTGGTACTAACAGAAGGTCCACAGTGTGGGTGGGGTGGATGTCTGGTACTAACAGAAGGTCGTCAGTGTGGGTGGGATGGATGTCAGGTACTAACAGAAGGTCCACAGTGTGGGTGGGGTGGATGTCCGGTACTAACAGAAGGTCCACAGTGTTGGTGGGATGGATGTCAGGTACTAACAGAAGGTCCGCAGTGTGGGTGGGATGGATGTCTGGTACTAACAGAAGGTCCACAGTGTAGGTGGGATGAATGTCTGATACTAACAGAAGGTCCACAGTGTGGGTGGGATGGATGTCTGGTACTAACAGAAGGTCCTCGGTGTGGTTGGGATGGATGTGTGGTACTAACAGAAGGTCCACAGTGTTGGTGGGATGGATGTCAGGTACTAACAGAAGGTCCACAGTCTGGGTGGGATGGATGTCTGGTACCAACAGAAGGTCCTCAGTGTGGGTGGGATGGATGTCCGGTACTAACAGAAGGTCCACAGTGTGGGTGGGGTGGATGTCTGGTACTAACAGAAGGTCCTCAGTGTGGGTGGGGTGGATGTCTGGTACTAACAGAAGGTCCACAATGTGGGTGGTATGGATGTCTGGTACTAACAGAAGGTCCACAGTGTGGGTGGGATGGATGTCTGGTACTAACAGAAGGTCCTCAGTGTGGGTGGGATGGATGTCTGGTACTAACAGAAGGTCCTCAGTGTGGGTGGGATGGATGTCTGGTACTAACAGAAGGTCCACAGTGTGGGTGGGATGGATGTCTGGTACTAACAGAAGGTCCTCAGTGTGGGTGGTATGGATGTCTGGTACTAACAGAAGGTCCTTAGTGTGGGTGGGATGGATGTCTGGTACTAACAGAAGGTCCACATTGTGGGTGGGATGGATGTCTGGCACTAACAGAAGGTCCACAGTGTGGGTGGTATGGATGTCTGGTACTAACAGAAGGTCCTCAGTGTGGGTGGTATGGATGTCTGGTACTAACAGAAGGTCCTCAGTGTGGGTGGTATGGATGTCTGGTACTAACAGAAGGTCCTCAGTGTGGGTGGGATGGATGTCTGGTACTAACAGAAGGTCCACAGTGTGGGTGGAATGGATGTCTGGCACTAACAGAAGGTCCACAGTGTGGGTGGGATGTCAGGTACTAACAGAAGGTCCTCAGTGTGGGTGGGATGGATGTCAGGTACTAACAGAAGGTCCACAGTGTGGGTGGGATGGATGTCTGGTACTAACAGAAGGTCCACAGTGTTGGTGGGATGAATGTCTGGTACTAACAGAAGGTTCACAGTGTGGGTGGGGTCGATGTCTGGTAGTAACAGAAGGTCCTCAGTGTGGGTGGGATGGATGTCTGGTACTAACAGAAGGTTCACAGTGTGGGTGGGGTGGTTGTCTGGTACTAACAGAAGGTCCACAGTGTGGGTGGGATGGATGTCAGGTACCAACAGAAGGTCCTCAGTGTGGGTGGGATGGATGTCACGTACCAACAGAAGGTCCACAGTGTGGGTGGGATGGATGTCAGGTGCTAACAGAAGGTTCACAGTGTGGGTGGGATGGATGTCAGGTACTAACAGAAGGTTCACAGTGTGGGTGGGATGGATGTCATGTACCAACAGAAGGTCCACAGTGTGGGTGGGATGGATGTGTGGTACTAACAGAAGGTCCACAGTGTTGGTGGGATGGATGTGTGGTACTAACAGAAGGTCCACAGTGTGGGTGGGATGGATGTGTGGTACTAACAGAAGGTCAACAGTGTGGGTGGGATAGATGTCCGGTACTAACAGAAGGTCCACAGTGTAGGTGGGGTGGATGTCTGGTACCAACAGAAGGTCCACAGTGTTGGTGGGATGGATGTCTGGTACTAACAGAAGGTCCACAGTGTGGGTGGGGTGGATGTCAGGTACTAACAGAAGGTCCTCAGTGTGGGTGGGGTGGATGTCTGGTACTAACAGAAGGTTCCCAGTGTGGGTGAGATGGATGTCAGGTACTAACAGAAGGTCCTCAGTGTTGGTGGGATGGATGTCAGGTACTAACAGAAGGTCCTCAGTGTGGGTGGGATGGATGTCAGGTACTAACAGAAGGTCCACAGTGTGGGTGGGATGGATGTCCGGTACTAACAGAAGGTCCACAGTGTTGGTGGGGTGGATGTCCGGTACTAACAGAAGGTCCTCAGTGTGGGTGGGATGGATGTCTGATACTAACAGAAGGTCCACAGTGTGGGTGGGATGGATGTCAGGTACTAACAGAAGGTTCACAGTGTGGGTGGGATGGATGTCACGTACCAACAGAAGGTCCACAGTGTGGGTGGGATGGATGTGTGGTACTAACAGAAGGTCCACAGTGTTGGTGGGATGGATGTGTGGTACTAACAGAAGGTCCACAGTGTGGGTGGGATGGATGTGTGGTACTAACAGAAGGTCCACAGTGTGGGTGGGATAGATGTCCGGTACTAACAGAAGGTCCACAGTGTAGGTGGGGTGGATGTCTGGTACCAACAGAAGGTCCACAGCGTTGGTGGGATGGATGTCTGGTACTAACAGAAGGTCTACAGTGTGGGTGGGGTGGATGTCAGGTACTAACAGAAGGTCCTCAGTGTGGGTGGGGTGGATGTCCGGTACTAACAGAAGGTCCACAGTGTGGGTGGGATGGATGTCCGGTACTAACAGAAGGTCCACAGTGTTGGTGGGATGGATGTCAGGTACTAACAGAAGGTCCACAGTGTGGGTGGGGTGGATGTGTGGTACTAACAGAAGGTCCACAGTGTGGGTGGGATGGATGTCTGGTACTAACAGAAGGTCCACAGAATGGGTGGGGTGGATGTCCGGTACTAACAGAAGGTCCACAGTGTGGGTGGGGTGGATGTCTGGTACTAACAGAAGGTCCACAGAATGGGTGGGGTGGATGTCAGGTACTAACAGAAGGTCCACAGTGTGGGTGGGGTGGATGTCTGGTACTAACAGAAGGTCCACAGTGTGGGTGGGGTGGATGTGTGGTACTAACAGAAGGTCCACAGTGTGGGTGGGATGGATGTCTGGTACTAACAGAAGGTCCACAGAATGGGTGGGGTGGATGTCCGGTACTAACAGAAGGTCCACAGTGTGGGTGGGGTGGATGTCTGGTACTAACAGAAGGTCCACAGAATGGGTGGGGTGGATGTCAGGTACTAACAGAAGGTCCACAGTGTGGGTGGGGTGGATGTCTGGTACTAACAGAAGGTTCACAGTGTGGGTGGGGTGGATGTCAGGTACTAACAGAAGGTCCTCAGTGTGGGTGGGGTGGATGTCCGGTACTAACAGAAGGTCCACAGTGTGGGTGGGATGGATGTCCGGTACTAACAGAAGGTCCACAGTGTTGGTGGGATGGATGTCAGGTACTAACAGAAGGTCCACAGTGTGGGTGGGGTGGATGTGTGGTACTAACAGAAGGTCCACAGTGTGGGTGGGATGGATGTCTGGTACTAACAGAAGGTCCACAGAATGGGTGGGGTGGATGTCCGGTACTAACAGAAGGTCCACAGTGTGGGTGGGGTGGATGTCTGGTACTAACAGAAGGTCCACAGAATGGGTGGGGTGGATGTCTGGTACTAACAGAAGGTCCACAGAATGGGTGGGGTGGATGTCAGGTACTAACAGAAGGTCCACAGAATGGGTGGGGTGGATGTCAGGTACTAACAGAAGGTCCACAGAATGGGTGGAGTGGATGTCCGGTACTAACAGAAGGTCCACAGAATGGGTGGGGTGGATGTCTGGTACTAACAGAAGGTCCACAGAATGGGTGGGGTGGATGTCAGGTACTAACAGAAGGTCCACAGAATGGGTGAGGTGGATGTCTGGTACTAACAGAAGGTCCACAGAATGGGTGGGGTGGATGTCAGGTACTAACAGAAGGTCCACAGAATGGGTGGGGTGGATGTCTGGTACTAACAGAAGGTCCACAGAATGGGTGGGGTGGATGTCTGGTACTAACAGAAGGTCCACAGATTGGGTGGGGTGGATGTCTGGTACTAACAGAAGGTCCACAGAATGGGTGGGGTGGATGTCAGGTACCAACTAAAGCGGCTAAATTAGCTGCCAAATACTGTTATTTAAACTAAATGTTGGTGTATTTTATCGAGCAAAACAATTTAAGTTCTTTGCTAATATTGAATTCATTTATGTATGTGGAATTATTTTCTATAAGCAGCCAAAAAAAAATTGGAAAATTTTCTGAATGGGTTTTTTACTGGAATAACCCACGTGGGAGGGTTGGCCGTTACCACCGGAAGGGGTCGTGGGTTTCCTCCGGGCATAGAGCCCGGTTTCCTCCCACAATAAAACTGGCAACGCCGCCATATGAGTGAAATAATCTTGAGAGCATTAATCAATCTATAAGCAGCAAAATTCATAAATTGCACTCACTGTCTCCTACATGCTGTCTTTTTTTAATTTTGTCTTAGTAAATATATTCGGTTTGTATGGGGGACCTTGGTGGCTCAGTCGATTAGAGTAATAGTTCCTCAGTTCCACATAGGCCTTCCATCGATGTGACATGGGTTTGAATCCCACTAAGTCGACTAAGAGCAGAGAAAAATTTCTGAGTGGATTTTCACCAGTTGCCAGATACTTGCCATAGGTCGGAGGTTTCCTCAGCTCAATGAGCCCGTTTTTTTTCCTACACTAAACCTGGCAATGTCACCATATAAGTGAAATAATCCTGAGTATGGTGTAAGTCAACCCTTTACTTTTACAAGTTATTTTAGTGCTAAGTCCTTTTGACAATCCAAATTCATGGCCCTAAAGGCCCGTTTTCACTGTGCGATTTGTCGTACCGACTTGTAGGATGTGACTAAAATAGATGCTTTTAATTGGTCAATATGATTTATCAACCAACCAAATGCATCCATTTTTCATCGCATCCTACAAGTCGGTACAACAAATCGCACAGAGAGAACAGGCCTTTAGTGACATGAAATAGGCTTAGTGATATGAGAATAAGCCTCCAGAGGAAGTGAAATAATCTTGAAACAACCACCCTTGGTGATAAACATTGAGAATAGAGCACAAAGAAAACAGGAGGCAGGTTGGCTGAATGGATACCGCAAACATTTTGTGCCCGCGATAGGTGCCATACTCTGGGACCCTGGTTCGATTCCCGTTTCAGGTTTCACCTAAAATCGGTAGAAGAATTTCTGGCATTTTTCAAGAAAGTGTAATCCCAAAAAATAACGAGAATACTGTTATACTCACTTTCTAAAAGACACTAATTAAATAAAGCAGACAACAAGATTTCTATCTAGATTTGTATTTTATTTAAAGATATCTCCAACAATGCACAGATAAGCCTTCAATAAGCCACAGACCAAGGAGAATAATATTAAATAGTCACAGAATTGGAAAGCGGCTCACTGATAGATGACGTTGTTACAACTGTACCTACGGACCAATGGCAACAATGAATGGGAAACAAAGTGTTAATAACGGCTCACCATACAGGATGTTTTAACAATAATTGTGATGATGTGCTTATACCTTGATAAATATTCTCAATTTAATGACAATACAGAGCATGAAAAACAGATTGTGTAAAAACAAAGTTCCTCGCAAAATTTTTAATATGTGCTAATGATTACTACTATTTACTGCCTCGATATTAACAAATCTTTCAATTTATGTGAAATATAGCAGCGTGCACAGAACTTTGAAGAAAAAAAACGGCTCAACTTTAAGAAATGGATGGCATAGTAAGACAAGCATAAAACATATTTTTCAAAAATCAGTATTATTCTGAGGATGAATTCTCTACTATTGCAATTACTAAAAGCTGCATCCAATTGCAAGGAAATAACCACAGAAAAGGTAGCCAAAATGAACGCATTGCAAGCATTCACATGAAATGGTGAAATGTATGTTTATAAAGACAGCTTAGCTAGCTAGAAAAAACATTGCCTGTTTGACAGCTGAATTAAAAAAAGTGCTATGAAGTATTACGCACTAGAACTCCAGCGAAAAAACTGCATAGAAGCAAAATATGTTGCCATGGCAACAAGCAGTTTGCCAACTATATGCATAAAACTAACCACTGTTACAATATGAAGCTGGAATTCAATCCCTTCAGGTGAAAAAAAATAAATAAACGCCAACAAATTATCCATCACTGTAGGGAGTTTGGAACTTGAATTCTTCCATAACAGCTAGGCAGCTAGGCATAGGTCAAATAACCCAGATACCAAACACAGGGTTTACTGAAGGTTTTGAAAATTTCCATCTATATACTCTTCTCACCAAAATAACAAAGATAATGAGTAGTTTAATGTAGTATTATGATCAATGTCACAAATATAAACCACAGCCATTTTAACCACAATATCAACTCAGACAATGAAGATAAGCTTTGCCTAATTATCCAAAATTATGAAGAGGGTATTGTATTAACAGATTGTAGTAAACTAGACATTTTAACATGATTAAATGTCCAGCAGGCTATTTTTTTCTATTCTTGAATTTCTGTAAAATTTCACAAATTTAGCCGGACTTTCTAAAAAAAAATGGTATATTCTAAAATACAAAGCTTCAATATCTGCATTTAAAAATAAAAAAAAAATGAGATAACAAGTTACAACATCTGTAATTGAAAGAACTCAAATGCCTTTGTTTTCCAAAATTTGGTTTTCTGTATAGGAAAGGACAGAGTTTGTGAGCTGCCTGCAAACCCATGTTGACTACATCAATGTCTGATTACATAAGGAACATGATGAAATATTCATGATAGTAGAAGTATTGGAATCCACTCAGTGAGAACAGATCATAAACACAGTACATAGTGGGATAGAACTGTCTGTGAAAGGGAAATACAATGTTAACATATGATATCTGAAATAGTGTTAACATATCTGAAATAGTGTTAACATATCTGAAATAGTGTTAACATATCTGAAATAGTGTTAACATATCTGAAATACAGTGTTAACATATCTGAAATATAGTGTTAACATATCTGAAATACAGTGTTAGCATATCAGCAAATATTTGAAACAAAAATGGCGCTAATGAAATTATAATTACAATGCTGAAAACATGTTCAATTCATTAATTATGGGTTATGTTGATAAAAAAAACATTTAGCCAGCTAACAGTATGTTAATTCCTGGCTATTTCAGTCTAATCTTCATGAAGTAGTCCCAGGGTGTATAAATGCACGGATGATATGTAGCATTTACCAGAGTAAAACGCAGTCTTGCACCATTTGTTGTCAAATCTCTAACATGAAGGCAGTTTATTAAACGACTATATTGTATAATGCAATAGCAAAGTAACTCTGAATAAATTCAACAAATGCATAGTGATAATCTCAATAGTTCACAAAGGTATATTTGCAAATGTATATTTGAAGATGACAAATATACCTTTGTCGAAATATTGAGATTGTCACTATGCGTTTGTTGAATTTATTCAGAGTTACTTTGCTATTGCATTATGCTAAGCTACTCAGTGGATCATCAAGCTGTATTGTATAACTGTGAGTGTTTGGTCCTGTACTACATATAGGTATTAAGAAGAAGAATCAAAAGCTTCAAATTACTAATCTATATTAATAATCTGTCTCAAACGATAAGATGGTCTTTCCACCAATTTAACGTTTAAAAACGGATATTACAAATTATCCTTTTATATGCCTTATTAGCCGCACATATGTGTCTCATCCTGTTTTATTTACTTTGCCCGTGAGGAAATACCTTGTTTGACAAAATCTCACAAGAGTAACTGTGGAACCCATAGTATGCAAAAGGCATAACTGTTCCGTGTTGGTAATAGAACATATTTAAATAAAAAACAACAGAAATTAAACTTTCTTGTGATGTCTATTACACAAGTTTTGACAAATTTGAATTCAGATTGAAATGTAAATACTTTATTTGAGAGGTAGATGGGAGAAATAGCTTCTAAAGGACTTCCTTAAAAAAGCTACCTAATATCATAATGGAAGGTTTATTTTAAATCAAACAGAGACAATTTTTACCTAAAGCTACTTGGAAAATGAGGTAATATACAAAACAAAATTCTGTTAAAAAATGTGCGTTAAATATTTCTCAAAAATGAGCTTTTCTGGTAGTCCAGCAAATCTTTTGAAATTTTGGACTGTAGAGCAACTGGAGTTACATTGTGTATTTTGTGACAGCTCATAGGTTCAAGAATTAAATGGAATTTTTATAAAAGATGTAGAATGTAAGCACACTAATAGGTAATCTGCGGATATTTTTTGCAAGACTGGAGATTAAAGTTCTGTTGTAATCGTTGATCAAATGTTTGCATCTGTAAAATGTGAGGTAAATTGTGAAATTTGGAAGACCTTTTTTTCTCTTGGGTGATTTATGTCGTTTAAATGAAATGAATTTTTATCTTTGAGTCAAACAATTTAAGAGCTATTGTATTGACATGTTGTTGAAATCTCAGACACAAATAATGCTTTACCTGTTAACTATATGTACCATGGTTCCCATTATACAAAGAATAATATTTACAAGTGTACCATAAAAAAAAAAAAAAAACTTGCAATACCGGGGCTGAAAAAATGTACAAACATAAAAAAATCCTATTAATGCTTACCGGGCCATAATGGTGAGAAAAGATCCCCTCTGATCATGAATTTTATGGAAATTCTCTTGCATTTGCTATCAAAGCAACTCAGATACATCATAAAAAGAAGACAAACATTTACACCTTTCAAAAATCTGAACAAAACCACAACACATACTCCAACAGCTCAACCAAAAGCTGACAAAATTCAGAAATCAAAAAATCTAAATAAATGGTTTCGTACACTAATCAAATTTGAGAAACATCTTGAACAAGCCAGAATGATAACTGGTGGTTTATTCTTTTTTTAACTGGATACAAAGTTCCCTTCCTCCATTGAGGCTCATAATCTGATGCCAATTCTGACACCAAATACAACAACAGCGCCATCAGATGTCTCCTCAATATTTCAATTTATAAAAGCACTATCAATCATTTCAAGAGAAACCACTGTTAAGGATCTACTAGGTGAAACACTAAGCAATAAGAGAACAAGCTGACAGGATGTAACATACAAAATGTCTCAATCTAAAATTTGAGGGAAAATTTTAAGATTAAATAGCAGTTAAAAACCAGTAGTTATTTTTTGAAAGATAATATACTGGAAAACTAGTGATCATAGACAAGCCGAGAATTTGTAACCAAGATGTGCACATGCTGACAGATCGAATGGTTGAGCATGCCCTTTCAAAAACAACTAAAGCATAAAGATTCACAAACCAACCGACAGTAAACTGCATGAAATTTGCGCTTTGCCTAAGTTGATGAGTGGTGATGTAACTAAAAGAGTGTCTTCTGCCAATCGGTCAGCGAAATCGGACATTTTATAAGGAAGTAAACTCTTAATTGTGAACAACAATGCATCAACATAAAAGCCTTGGGCATAAAGAAGAGCAGTTTGTGATTAGAAAACCTTGGAAACATACATAAACCACCTACACCACAGACAAGATATTAACAAAATACCATGTATTTATACAAGTGCATGTTCTCTGTACAATAAGCCACAAAGACCTCGCCATTATTTAAAGAGAAACTCTCCGCTTCCTGTGGTATGAATGAGCAAATTATTTTGAAGCTTGTCTATCACAGACCCCCATCTTGCATCAGGGTGCCACGTGTCATCAGCACTTTTCTCCTTTGGGTTTGTCGTACTAAAAACTCCTGTTAGTTGCCTTTCGGCCAAATCACTTTTTATCCAGTCATCATCACAGTATTTATGCAAGCTGCAGTTTTGTAAGCTCAAGAGAAGAAAAAATATTCCCACACCTTAATGGGTTCATTTGCTAAAGAAAAGTACTTTTAAACTGAGCTCATTATTTAAACTATAGTATCAAAGTATCTGTAAGATTATACCAGCTTTGAGTTTACCACTTCCTCATTACAAAATAGTCAATCCACACTTTTGTTGACATCAATAGCAGAATAAAAACCTTCATCAAATGATGAAATTACAAATTAATCTCTCTCTGGAATTAGTTATAAAATGTGTTTACGCTTTTCCAATGTTCGGACCTCATTACAAAGCTGCTAGGCACAACATTGATAGTGTAATATAGCAGTTTTAGAAAATGATAGCCTTTGTTGTTTTCTTTGACCAAAGTGGCTTTACTGCCATTCACCAGTACCGTAGATAAAAATTCCCACTGGTCGGTTACCTTCTATTGAAAATGGAATTACATACATGTAAAAGGTTAATCATAAAAACCTGCACACACCAGCACTTTCACTATTATACAATCACTTATAGAGAACATTCTACACATAGGTTATATCTTCTCCGTCACCAGAACAGGAAATTCATTTCTTAGCTGTACAGGCCGATTGTTTAATGACACCATAGGAATATTAGGGGGGGGGGGATGCAAACATTCCTGCACTGAAAAGTATAATTCTGCAGTAACGCGTGTCACGGTCACAACACAGCCAGCCCCCCTCAAATATCCCGCCATTAAACAGCAGGGGCCGGTTGAGCAAAGCTGTATTAAGCTTAAGTCAGGCTTAAATATGTTGTGACACAAATGAATTTGTTTGTGACGTTTCCCAGATAAGTCAGACTTAAGCTTAAAACACCTTCGTGCAACCGGCCCTAGGCTTTGATCAAAAAGTGCACTGAAACAAGAATTTGTTGCCCAAAAGTATCATAGAAAACGATCCACTTCTGCTTGCAAGGCTATTGCAATACTTGAATAAATAGAACTACATAAGTATTAAAGTTCATTAGAGTATACATGTACTTTATCCTCTTACAGATTATCAACGACCTATGGCTATCATTTAATGAATGCTTGATATGTTCTTTGGCCAAATGTTTCATTGTGATGAGACAATGTTCTTGAATATTAATATGATTTTATATTGTAGCCTTAACAATGATTCTGATAGTGATTATGTTTAAGACCTATGTTTCACAAAGTTGCCAGATACGTTTGATTTAGGTTGAATGTAGCTTTAAGCACTGACACATGTTGAAGCATCTTTATCATATAGAATTCACAGAAAAGACAATTATTAATCATTCACACAGATCTTCCACACTCATACTTTATTGAAACTGATTACAAAACCCTAATAAAATTCAACCAATGAAATTCATTCTTTTCTGACCATTAGCCAATGAAACTCTGTAGTTTTGTCAGCCAATCAAAAGTCGCACATGTTCAATCTAAACAACCAATCAGAACTATCTTTATGGAAGCAGAAGAAATGCTCATCCAATCAGAATTCATATATCTTCAGAGGTATCAGAATTTAATTTTCAACTTAAAAGTGAATTTGGAATTCATGGCTTTTTAAAACTGAACACATTTTCTCCAGATGTAAATTATCTACAGTTAACAACTTAAACCTAATTATTATCTTAACATCATAATGCCCTGGGAAGAACAAATTATGAAAAACTTTGATTATTCAAAGATAAGATGTAATTTTCTTGTGAGCTTATGGGTCAATCTTCCTTATCGATTACTTTTACAGCACATTGGGACAGGAAAAAAAATATTATTAAAAAGAAAAATATTCACAAAGTCATCACAAATAATTTACAATGTCATTTCAACATTGTTTGCATGCACTTTTAATGCCATTTTTATATGAAGCTAATCATAAAACTTAACAAACTTTGTATCAACAATTAAACGAGGGCAAATTTTCTATACTGTACAAGCCCTTAGCCATCAATAAACTGTACATACCAAGTATACAGCCTTACTCACATATATATATTTATATATATAGATAGATTAGAAACTAGCAGAAATAAAACTTGCTAGTCTAAACCGTTTTGACAATTTCTCTCTGATTCCAAAAGCTTTGATCTTACGTGGCGACTGTTTTAACCTAGGAGAATTCACAACAATTCTATTTTGTTGCTTGTTCAAATTGAAGTATATTGGGTATACTTAATGATGGAATTCATTTAAAACGCAACATTATTTAATCCTGGCTTGAGTTTTATACATTTTTGAACAATCCAACCCAGTGTTAGTCATTCCTTAACTTGATGAAGGGTAATTTTTGGTATAAACTATCCCAGTTTGCACAACTTTTACCAAGTGAAGCTTTAGTTACGGTTGCAATAGACTAATTCGGCTTAAAATTTGAAGTTGCAGAAAAGCCTCTGTGTGTGGCAAAATGACACTACATTGAGTTTTTTAATCAATCTGACGTTGAAATTGTGCTCATTTTGTCTTTGATGCGACAGCGGCGTGTCACAGTGCCTGCAACAGAGAAATGACGCCAATGATATATAATTTGAACGTCATCAAAAACATATTTTAAGCCGAAACGGTCTACATGCCTTAATAGGTTGATTGAGGTTTTTTTACCATGCTCAGGAGAGTGTTTCAAATAAACGCATAGCATAAGTTTTTTTACGTAACTGCCATAGCAACCCATACTGAAGAGATACGTTGCTATGCCAGTTACATAAAAACTTTAATATACTATGCCTAAACTTAGTACCAATCACCATGTCATAAACTATGGTAATACAGAGAGAAAGGGTAAAACAATAAATTCTAATAATAATAATAATAATAAAAATCACACGAGTGAAAGATGAAGACCCGTAACAAAAATATGAACATGAGGACCGTAGCAAATGTTTTTGTGCGGTGACCAAATTTATATGGCCGTTTTCTATAAACCAATGAATTGTGCAAACATCAAGTAATTAATGATAGATTGTGCACAAAACAGACACTGGATAGCACATGCTACAGGGGCAGCATGGTCTTAGCACAATCATGATATAAATGTTCTCACCCTATCAATAACAGCGTCAAAGCAATTCATATTTTGATAGACAACTGACCAATCAGACTGCAGGATATGTACTCGACTAGTTATTTACGGCTTTAAATCCTGTCCCTTGTGATCAGCCAGCCAACACAAACACATGACACAAACATATGGCACTATATGCTAGGAGAAAGTCTCAAACAGCCAGCGTTATTACGACACATGTAGCTGATCAGAGGCGCTGATTGGATGACGTCGGTCAGGTGATGTGATGATTTGACGATGTCTTTCCGGAGGTGAAGAGGCAGCCTTAGGACTACCTCCGCTCCCCGTGCTGCCGTTAGAGCGAGGCGAGTGGCCCATACCTCGTCCGTTGTCATGGATTTTCACATTAGCCTTGTTCAACATGTGAAGTTTATCCCTTGATTTAGCTGACATCTCTCCACAAATCTGTTTCAACTCTTCTTTCAGCCAGATATTTTCCCTTTGGTATTGCTCACATAGTTCCTCAAAATGGCGTAACCGGAGCCTCAGTTCTTGGTTGTCTGGAGAGTTACTTGCCCTTACCTAAAACCATAGAAGAGTTGTTACCACGACATGAAACTCACACACTCTATGGTAACTGACCCAAAAACAAAAATACACTTGGACTTCTGAGGGGTTATTTAAAAATTTACAAGAAGTTGAGTGTTTTAACACTAGACTGAAGTGAGTGATTTGGGTTTTACGTCCTGCTCAACAGTATTTCAGTTATATGAAGACGTTGTCTCCTTGTTGCAGGGCGGATTTCCACCGCTCTTTTAGGCCCTGCCTCACCGAGACGACTTGCCGAAGACAACCAGCAAGCCCCCTCACCCAGTCACAGTATACTGACACTGGGCCAACCAGTCGCTGCTCTAACTCCTATTGCTGAGCACCAAGCGAAGCAGCAACAGCTACCACTGTTAAAGTCTTTCGTCTGACTCGACCCAGGCTGGAACCCGGATCTCCCAGGCCTGATGCGGACACTCTACCGACTGAGCTATCGGGGCTGGTCAACACTAGACTGAAGGATGGAAACATAACACCAAATTCATTCAAATTAAGTTCAACCGCCTTAAGAGTTGACTTGAAAAGGTGTATATCATGTTAAAACAACTCACCAATTCCTTGTCATACTTGATTCTTTGACTGTCTAATTCTTTGATAAGTCGCTGTTTGGTATCGTCAGCATTCTGAAGTCGACATTCGCTTTCTATTCGGACTGTTTCAAATTCCTTCTGTAGGCTCCATCTCAAGTTGTTTGACTCCCTCAGATTGATCTTCAGAAGTTCATTCTCCTGGAAAAAGAACAATTATCATGTGAAAGATTGATTGATTGTTTGGTGTTTTACGCTGCGCTTAAGATTATTTCACTTATATGGCGGCGTTACCAGTTTTATTGTGGGAGGAAACCGGGCTCTATGCCCGGAGGAAACCCACGACCTTCCGTTGGTAACTGACAACCATCCCACAATCATGTGAAAGAAAAGACGAAATTAATATGATTTTAAATTGTAGCCTTAACAATGATTCAGATCGTGATTATGTTTTCATTACAAGGCCTATGTTTCACAAAGTTGCCAGATACGTTTGAATAAGGTTTAACGTAGCTTTAAGCACTGACACATGTTGAACCATCTTTATCAAATAGAAACAATCCACGAAAATAGATAAATATTTATCAAGTCAATGTTTAAATTTAAAGCCACTAACTATCCAATAAGTTGTCTGTTACTATTACGACTACACTAAATGCTTGGTTGATTGGATTGTTTAGTGTTTTACGCCACTTCAGACAATTCCAATCATTTAAAACATTGCCATGATTATTAGGAAGAAGGATACTGGCCCCTGATAACTAACAAAATGACCTATACTTGTAAAATAAGACTAAAATTCCTATCCAATAACAAACACCAAAACTAACCTTTCTCAGCCTCATTCTGGTTTTTGATAATCGATTCATCTGCTCTTCTTGACGTGCCCGTAATTTGGAAAACTCTTGAAACTGTTTCTCACGTCTTTCCTCGGAATCTCCGTCAGAACCAAATATGGCGCCACGGACAAGTTCCAATTCTCGCTCCAATGTGCTTTCTACAGGGGGCGATAATGAACTTCTCTCATCATCTGTAATTAAGCCAGTATAAATCAGAATAATATTGAAAATAAACACAAGCCTAGCAAGATTTTGCTATTTGAAACTATGAGTGGTTCCTGCGTTTGGGAGAAAACTTGTGCATTTAAAGGATATATAAATATTTTGCATAATGTAATGTCATTGAATGATATTTAAGTATCATTGAAAGTGATGTTAGTGACAGCCTCAAGTATCGTAGTATGTTGTCATGACAAGTTTAGAGAACTGATGTTGAGAGGTAAGAAAAGCATTGAATTTTGTACGCCTTCAGTCAGACATTTTATTTTCTGTTTCTGCAATAAAATATTCCCAAATAATGTGTCCAATGTTGCTTAAAAAAGTGTGTAAATTTCAAAACCAATTTTGTGATCTACAGCCACCCAGTAGTTTATAGGCATAAAGCTTAACGATGTTACTAAAAAAATATGGGATATTTGAGAGTGTCTGGCTTTGTAAAGATCGCTTTGATCTCTTTTGTCAAGATGCTTGTACACCTATACTTTTCAGTTCAGAAATGTTTACGTTCGCCATGTATAACCCCTCCTTGTATCCCTATGACGTCATTAAGACATTGACTTTTCCTCCATACTCACCCAAATCTAAAGGAGAAGAACGAACAGAATCTTCTGTATCTGTTGACAAATCATAATCTTTGTGTTCTGGACGTGATGAGTGGATTCCCTTCTCTGATAACCCCTCTTCTGGAACCTCTCCTTTCAACTTCTTGATAGGTGCCAAGGATACATTAGGAGCAAAATGGCGCTCATACCTGAAGACATCCAGAGAAACAGACGTTTATAATGGACATCTGATTCATACAAAATAGGTTGTTTAAGGGTTTAATACCGCCGTAGCGGTGTTTGTTGCGTAACCGGATACCGCTGAACGTTGGTTCGTACCGAGTCAAACCACGAGAATGCGCAGCATTCGAGGGGTTTGACGAGGTGCGAACCAACGTTCAGCGGTATCGGGTTATGCAATAAACACCAAGACGAAGGTATTAAAGTCGATTCTACCCCGATAATTGAATGAGGAAAAAGTGACCTGTTGTTGATTGCCGTTCCTTTTCCCTCCCTCGGGCAGAGTGGGAACGTTTAACCAATCAACGATAAGCTTTGGTCACGTGCAACGCTTGACCCAGATATTTTGAAGCAGAATGACATAATGTCACTATGGCTACCGCTTTGACAGGCTGGGTTGCTGACGACGCTAGCGGGGGAAATGTTGTAAAATCAACCCTTTGGTGACTGTATACGTTCATGACAGCCCAGTTTTCAATATAAAAGGACAGAATATAACCACACTCACAACATTATCAGGTTAAATCCTTCATTTTGTATGATAACAAGCAAAAGATCACTTCTTCCGGGGGAGGTAAACCTACCAGCCGATGACGCACTACAGACTCGATGTTGTTTGAAAAGTCATCTCTACTTAACATGTATATTTGCACACGGCACGCACATGCAGGAGGGGTAGAATTAGTGATTACCAGAAAGGTGATTTAAATAAGTCATCATTTGATTGATTGATTGATATGGCAGTGTTGCCAGGGTTAGTAGGGGTGGGGGGCGAGGGGCAAACCGGGCTCTTTGACTGAAGGAAACCTTTGGCCTTCTCGACAACCTGGCAACTCTCAAGCATCAGCCATCAACAGTAAAATGCACTGAAATTTTTTTCTTTTGGTCTGAGGATGGAATTGATCCCATGCCGTGACGATGGAGGCTTTTGTCGGACTGTATGGTAATACAGACCTTCTGGTGGGTCTTAGCTACTGTCACATTTCTGAATTTGTTGGTGACAAAATTGCTGGAGTAGGTCTAAGATGCATACTTGTGACATAGACGGGAGGAAGGGTGGGGGTAGTTGTTTCATCAATGAACTTTACCTGTAAGTCAGTGTAATCGTAAAACTCACCTGTCAGAGTCTGATAAAGGAATGACCCTCTCTGGATTCAATAGGACTGGAGGACCTGTCTGCAGATATGGTGGTAAAATACGGGGATACCTTCAACAGAAAATTCAGTTTGATAAGAGCTTCCACAAATGATGAGTTTCTCATGAATTCAGATTACCTGGACATGGATTTAAAGGGTAATGTTATTTGAAAGATAGTATCATGAGGGCTGTTTCCCAATGCAAGGCGTAACTGACATGGCAACATATCCCTTCAACATCACGTTACAACCAGGCGCAGTTACGTTGGTGTTGAGAAACAGCCCCCTGAATTTTAATATATTGACCACACTCTCCATATAGCCTCCTGGGGACTGTTTCACGAAGCCGTTGCAAAGTGCAATCAATCGCAGTTGCCATGGCGTGGTATCTCTTCACTATGGTATCCAGTGGCAACTAGGCTTCGTTTGCGATGCGACTGCTTTACGAGCCGCTGTATTCTCCTGAGTGTCCAGTAAGGACAGATTAGAGAGCAGTCAATGGAATGTAATCTCCTACATGTACATGTATACATTTACAGATAACTCT
Organism: Lepidochitona cinerea; assembly: GCA_963971465.1. Taxonomy (NCBI): domain Eukaryota; kingdom Metazoa; phylum Mollusca; class Polyplacophora; order Chitonida; family Tonicellidae; genus Lepidochitona; species Lepidochitona cinerea. The sequence goes on along the minus strand of OZ020560.1, from coordinate 10,783,285 downwards.
TATAACTAGACTGGGAGATAAGCAGGTACCCTTTGGGAGCACAGTACCCTGGTACACTTTTCTTAACTCATCAATAAAATCAAATAAACTTAAAGTGGCATGAGCTGCCTAAATTCACACTTTTTTCATAATTTCTGATCGTCACGACAGTAAGAGGCTTTGAAGGCCATCGAAAAACTAAATTATTGGCATTGGAATTAGGCAAATCCATAAACTCTACAGCCTATACAAACAGAAATAGTGTCCGAAAAGTAAACAAAATTTAAATAACCGGGACGACTATTAATTCATTCTAAGCCAAAGCTAGTTTAAAACAATACTTTATCATACATGCTTGTGGCAAGAAGCACTAAAAAGCTTCTGAGTTATACATCTTGAGAAAAGTAGCCAATAATAATTTTAACATTTTGTTTTAACGTCAAAATATCAACATTTTGGCAGCTCATGTCACTTTAAGAACAAAGTAGAACTCAATGAAGCAAACTAAAAGACTTAAGAACAGAAAACTCTACTCACCCTTCTCTTAAAACACCTGCTGAGACTGGATAGAGTTTCCCCTCTTTGATGGCATTGAGCATGCTCGGTGACCACGGTCTGAACGCGGACATCTGACGATATCCGCATCCTGTCTTTGGTGAAACTCCGTCTTCATATTTAATCTTTTTGGAATCAATCTTGTCTCGATCTGTTGACTGAAAAGAGCAAAAAGAACCAATAAAACATAAGTTATTTCTAGTATGTTATTTTATCCAACTTTATCAAAGGCAGTGACTAAATTATCCGTAATACCGAGATGGATAAATTACCTAAATCTATCCACAGTCTGGTGATGAAGAAATCACTGCTTTTATTGAAGGAAAAGATGAAAACAAGCATGCATCTTTTACATCTTATTACCTAAAACTTATTTTAAGATTTCAATTTGAAATGTGTGGAATCTGAATCTGAACATAGTGGGGATAAAATCTGTGAAAAAGGACCCTGTGATTGCTTTCTGTAAAAAGTACCGGAGTTTAATGGTTTTCTGGCTTTTAGCAACATTTAACCAACTGGGTGTATGTGGTTCATGTTATTTACAAGATAAATTGAAAAAAATATCTTATCGCTTGAACTCATTTTTTTTATAAAGTTTCATAATCAAGACATAGCCCCCATGTAAATCTTCTAATATCAAGAAAAAATCACAACCAAAAATGAGTTGAGTTCAATCATTTTCTTTTCAAACGTATGAATTTGTTTGATCTTAACTGTCTTTTTGTTATAATGTTTTCTTTTCCAAAATGTAAGGCCTATTGAGTATACATGTATCTTAAAACTAATAAAACTATTTCTATGGTACAGATATTGGATTTTAATTCGTTCCAATCTTGTTCCCTAATCATGAAATAAGCATGTGACAGATAAACAGAGAGCGCTTATCAAACACTACCCGAAGTTACAATGACATAACATTGATAACATAACCAAATGATTACATGACAGATGAAATAAGGTATAGTCTGACATGAGACTTCCTTCAAAGCATTGTTTATCCCAGTTAGTTAGATTATATGAGATATTCCTATCAGAAGATACAATATATGCTATTATAGTCAGAATCAATTATAAAACGATAACACAAAAGGGTGATAAAGAAGAGAAAAATGGATGATAAAACCAACTTTTTTTTCATGTGTTTGTTACTTGAATCATGTATGCAAGAAGTATGATATTGAAATTTGAAATAGATGTGAAACTTGGGCAAAGAAAAGCTTTACAACAACCAAACAGAGTCATCAAAATAGATTTGTCTTAAGTTGTTTCTTCATGGCTGTTTTTAGGCTATATATTAAGGCGTTTTCACTTCTTAGACTTCTGGCTATATTATAACTATATATATGGGCCCTGGCCAAACCACACACTAACATGGGATATTTTATTATGCTAATGAGAAAATAAGTAGACTATTTTGGTCTAAAAGTACAACCTTTTAAATGAAATTAAATGAAAGCAAATATAAATGGATAATTCGGTATTAATCACTGAAGTGTTTACATTAAAAAAGTACACACCTTTTAAATTAAATGAGAAGCAATATTATAAATGGCTATTCAACTATTATGTCAGCCATTTACTAGAGCTTTAATTTCACTTATTTAGAACCAAACTTTCTGATTAGTTATTTATATGTAAAGTATCTGATATTTTTTAAACTTCAAATGCAACTAACATTTGATAAAACTGATCAATTCATGATTCTCTACATGAAACCTAGTCAATATGAATTGTGGACTGTTCAACATGGCTACCTGGCAGAGTGACCAGTTTAAGCCATATAAGGGCAGTCTGTTCTTTGACCTGATTTCTGACCAATCAGAGAGGAGGAAGGTAATCATGTGTAATGGTCAGTGAGTGCCTGCAGCTGACCAGACAAGTTTTAACACGGCTAGACTACACACCACCTGACTCCAGCCATACTGGTCAAGATAGCCCCAGGTCAAGATACCATAAATAGTCTAATAAATAGCACAGCTTTATCCAAACAGAAATATCAATGGTTGGAGGACTTCAGGAAAATGAGCTAAATGTTGAACTGTGTTATGGCATCATGTAAATAAAGGTCTATATCAAAATAAACAAACCTTGACTAATAAAAAAAAAGAAAAATATAATACTGATAATGCATAAAGATCGTAAGTGCATATATTTTGTGCTGGAGATTGATTTAGATATACCTTTTATATTGCAAAATTTAAAGGTAATATTCTTGTACAAGGTTATGCTTTAAATGAACCACTTGTACAAACTTGGAAAAAAATCCCCAACTTATGTGATATTAAAGAAGCAAAATATACTGTGTTGAAAATCTAATTTACAATACAGAAGGTCAACATTTGAAGTACCTTGAAAAAAACTAAAAGATTCGCGTGGAAATAAATAATATCAGAATAGTCAATGACCTGTGTGTGACAAAAACAGACAAGATTCAAAAGCCATGATGTACAGTATCTACATACATTTTTAAAAGTTTTTGCTGCTTATAAAAATTACTCAAATATACATATACATCTATAAGATTGGCATCAACAGAAAATAGGCCTAATTATTTGGCACTTCTTGAATCTTGATAAGAATGATGAACAATTAGCAGCCGTAACTGATTCAGTTTCAACCAAATTTTTCCTTTATGTGGGGTAGTCATGTCACCCTTAAGTTAACCCTCCCATTGCGTACTATGTTGTTCCATTAGACTGATACATTTATTATTTGGTAGCACATCATTTTACCTTGAAAATGAGACAGGGGTTATAGCAGTTAGACATAACTTAAACTATATACCCTTTTTAACACAATTAGAAACCTGACTCCATGGTTATTTTAGTCAAGAAGATTTTCACTGTGCCTGTGTGTTTTAGTGATCATAAATATATAATTATAGAAATATTACACAGCATTCAATTTAAATCAAGTAATGATGATAGCATAATATAATCTTTAACATCTTCTACTCTTTGATAGACATGATAGGCAATCAAGTCAAGTAATTACCTCCCTTTAAAGCGCTCTTCGTTGTAGAGCTGACTATGTGAATGCTGTAGATTATCTAATTATTAAGCAAACAAGGTGAGAGAGGTAGAGAAGATTTAAAATCACTTTCAATATTATCATGACAATTCAATCAACTAAATATAATAAGAAACATAAACTTAAAGAAATGGAAGAGTAAAATATGATTTTTTTTACTAACAAAACAGCCCCCATTAGGATATTGCACTGCAAAAAAACAGCAACACTTAGAGCAAAACTCTGTAAATAAAGGTCATAAATGTCTCAAGACTGGTTCCAAAATTAGATTATTTTCCTGCTGCCTAAATGCCATATGTTCTGCTTCTACCATATCTAAATATTTAGCCCATGAAAATACATGCTGGGAATTTTAGCTCTTCTCAGACAGGCTGTATATCTTTAGGCTATGGTGTGGGGTAAGGAAACTTGAAATACACCAGATGTTAGGAGAGTTTATCACCTGCAGTGTGCTATGATAGACACAGACTGCAAAGGGAAGAACTTACATGTACTTGTATACAGCTCGCAATGAAATCAACTGGAATGTGAAATTATCTCCCCCTAAAATGAACATTCATTATGTTGGCCAAAATATTGTCATATTTTCCATTTCCACATTAAATTTTTTACAAACATGAACTGGAATACAAATCTATATATATGAAAATATTCATTTTATATCTTGTAGCGAATCTAGCATTTCTTAACTTCAAAAGTCAGAATGGCCAATAACAAAAAAGGCCCAATAAATAACCTACAGGCTTCACATGAAGGTGAGGCCTCAAAGGCCTGCAGTAGCTGTACTATCCTCTTGGCCTTAGTTTTGCAACCAGTTAATCTACAGTGCTGGAAATAAGTGTTTTAGGGTGGTTGCCATAAGGGCAAGCTGAATGGCAAAACTGGTTGCCCTTGCCAAGATGGGCCTACTGTTGCCCAGATTTATCATAAATGTCTGTAAGCAAATGAGAAGTGACTCTGTTGAGACAGAATAATGTTAGTCATTGTTTATTTGGACCAACCGTAGGCAGTGTTACTTCATTTATTAAAGTAATATCAGACCCTTTAATCAAATGGTTAACTTGAACTTGCTCCAAAAGTAACTTGCCAAGCAGGGCAAGCACTTTTCTGGTTACGGCTTTTAAATGAATTATTTGGAAGGACTTCGGATTTCAGATTTAAGCTAAGTCTTAACTATCCTTAATCTCAGCTATTTCAGCTATTACCGCCTATTATATCTTTGAAACATTCCCCTTTTCACTGAACCAGTTGATTTCTTCGAAATCCGTTGTTAAACTGTTAAATCGCTCTTTGTAAAGCATAGCATAAAAATTGGCCTAATGAGGTTACATGAGTTATCTCACCCTTATAATGGCGGTTTAATGTGTGGCTCTACCTGACCGGCAAAGTAAGTAAACCAGGATAGAGACACACGAGTGCCGCTAGAAAAATACAAGAGGGCAAGTGGGAAGTTCCAGCACTGATCTATCTCCAATGCTAAACTGGCCTCAAAATCAGGTGCCCCACATCCAGCCTTTCCTATGCAGATAATCAGGCCCCACTAAAAATGTACCGTGACTCGCATAACTAACAACCAAAACCTCACACTTCAAGGAAAGTTTATGAATGAGTTTTTAAAACCCCTTTTGTTGACAATGACTTTCAATAAGAAACCAGAACTAGGCCATTACATTGTTCAGTGAGTGTATAGAAAAATACACAGGGTAATGACAGCCCTTCAACTTAATATCTTTAATATGCTTAGTTATATGGCACAGGCTTTCATTTTTCAGTTGTAAGGCATGACTTAATAATAACACACGAAGTACGTCGTTCGTTTTTAACTTTTGAAAGATAAAACATTATAATATTGGCTTCTTACATTAAACTGCAGTTCAAGCCTAAAGATGATACAAGAAAAAAACTAAAAAAAAAAAAGCCCATCACTGCTGGGGGCTTAGATATACAAGTCCGACTGAATCAAACTATGCTGAGTGATGATTGATTGATTGTTTGGTGTTTTACGCCGCGCTCAAGATTATTTCACTTATATGGCGGCGTTGCCAGTTTTATTGTGGGAGGAAACTGGGCTCTATGCCCGGAGGAAACCCACGACCTTCCAGTGGTAACTGGTAACCATCCCACATAGGTTGTTCGAGTGAAAACCCAGTCAGAAAATTTTCAAATTTTTTGGGGATTGAGTGGGATTCCAACCCGCGACCCATTGGTGGAAGGCTGTTTGGATTGAGCGTCCAACGCTCTACCTACTGAGCCATGAAGGCCCCTATGCTGAATGTAGCCTATATGTTAAAAGGTACATATTATGCAAGGATTTGAATGCCAAATTATTATATCACTTACTGATTGTGCAACAACACAATTTCAGCTTAATATCATAAAATATTATAATTGAATAAAATGAACGCAAAATGCTTCAATTTGACAACCTTCTCAACATGTTGCACAATGAACCATTATGTATCTAACTTAGTATTTTATTTCCAATATAATATTTTCTTATAACAATGCTGCTTTGATTAGCAGCTCCATCATAAAAATTACTATTAAGAAAGCTTTAAAATAAGCGACAGGTTAAATGACGTCGCATAACAAAGAAATTCCTTTGTGACATGACGTCATCTAACCTACCGGTAAGCTAATTTTCTTTTGAACAACCCGCCCCAGGACCAATCAAAATATTTTATAAAAAGTACTGTAATGAAACTGAAAAAATATGTATATTCTAAAAGATTTATCCTGTTTTTGAACTGTGTTTACCTGACATATTTGAGCCAGACAAACATATTTTGAAAAAGTGACAGGTTCCTAACAGTTCAAATTCTATGTTTCCAGAAAAAATATTGTGTTGGGAGTGCAGCCTGTTACTGTCCAAACACAGCTGCTTCACAAAACCATTTCATTCAGAATAGATATTCCAAACATGCATTCAATATAATGCAAATATTTTATATCAGTAGATGGTACCCTTCAGGCATAAATCAATATTTCAATTTTGAGTACAAATAGTTGGTATCTATACAATCTTGGATTATCAGTTCTGTGGCAGTGAAAATAAAGCAATTGTAAAATTGTGAATGAATTGTGGGAGATTTTTTTTTTCGTTCTTATCAACGTGAATACATGTATGTATTGTGAAGATAAAACAAATTAACGATGACCAGCTGTTTTGCATGATGACAATGAGCAGAAATTGACATACTGTAATTTATTCCAAAATTAAAATCCTAATTAAATAATTAAACCTCATTTGGTGGAACACATTAATTTCAATGCAGGCTTTCATAAGCTATCAAATTTATATAGAGCCTGTTTTACTTAAAGTGGCATGAGCTGCCAAAATGTTGATATTTTGATGTTATAACAGAATGCTGAAATTATTGGCTATTTTTCTCAAGACATATAATTCAGAAGCTTTTTTGTGCTTCTAGCCTTGAAAATATACCATAAAGTATTGTTTTGGACTAATTTTGGTTTAGAATGAATGAATGGTCGTCCCGGTTATTTAAATTTTGTTTACTTTTCGAACACATTTTCGGTTCGTACAGGCCACATACTGTATGGATTTTCCTCATTCGAACGCCAATCATTTAGTTTTTCGATGGCCTTCACAACCTCTTACTGTTGTGACGATTAAAAATAATGAAAAAAGTGTGAATTTTGGCAGCTCATGCCACTTTAGGTGCAACATAAGTTTTTACGTAACTGCCATATGAATATTATTTAAGGTATTATGACCGGTTACAAATATTTTCAGGATATGATGATGACTCTAAATGCATTTTTAATATATCTGACCAAATTATTCCGGACTATTAGAATTGTCCATTCATAAATATTAGGGCTGACAAAACAAAAGTTTGGCACTCAGCTATAAAATTTACTATCTTTACAAAAACGTATTAACAGTGGAAACAGAAGGACAAAAACTAGAACTAGAACAAAAAAATTGTGGAAAATTGAGAATGCAAGTAAACTGGTTGTATAAAAAGGTCTGACTATGGAGAGAAATCGATAGAATCCAATAGATGTATTTTTTATGTCTAGTCCGTATTGGCTGGGCTTTTGTGGTCTGACAGGCTTTAGTGTGAGGACGAACATAGATCAATACCCTATCAATAAAACGCCACGGGAATAATCGCCAGCCAGGGCAGTTTTCATCTCGTATAGCCCCTCGTCTACTGAATGGCGAGACAGTAGCAGTAGTACCCATTACTCTCCTCAATATCAAGGGCTACTGAAAGCCGCGTTACTGGAGTCGGCGTCCGCTTGGCTAGGGCTCTACAGCGCCATTCTACCCTCTTATTGGATGGGTGTTTGCTCGTCATTCTGCATGGCATGATGATACATTCAATGATGGGACATGACCCTATAGAAAAGGTACCAACAAAATCAATATGAGTATCATTTCCTGTGCCACCATTATGATACAGTTGAGATGACACACAACCTGACAGAAACACAATCAATAATAGTAAATAGTGCTTCCTCTCAAAAAACATAGAATTTCACTGCCGTACAGATGAGCTTGTATTTAATCAAGGACGGGCGGGCATGAATAAATAATCAGCCATTTAAGTAACTTGGCAGCTAGTGGAATACAAGAGTACTTAAGACTACATGCACAGCATACTGGTACCCCGGTACATTTGAACTGATTCATTTATGTACATGTACATATCTGAAAGTTTTAGTCAAGAAGAAGAAATAAAAGTGGCCTATTTGTACCTATAACTTTACATAGTAAGTAAAAGTATATATCATTGTGTTGAATCAGATGTGATCAGCATAAAATCATTGCAACGATTTCATTAACAAAACTATAAACACCACACATCTCTTTGTTGTTCAACTGAGAAGGGTTGTTGCTCTTGTGGTTAGTTTTAGCGTTTCCAACATGGAACAGATAACATGTTCAAAGGAAAATTCTTTTGAAAGGGTTAAACCAAAGTTCTATCTAGAGACAACTTGTTTGGTTTTCTGTACTAACAAACATGCACACCACCAGCCAGGTCAACAAAATTCTAAAGCAATTTGAATTTCCCTTTCTCAGGGCATAATCCACCTATGTTGTAGGGGCCGATATTCGGCCCCATTCCCAAAGACCTTTTTCCCAAAACTGGTAAAAAAATTTCCCAAAAGCCTGCAAGTTCCCAATTTATTTGCCGTAAAAATAGCCAAGCGCTATTCAGATACAACTTGAATTACCGCAGGAGAATATACCGTAAATTTAATGGAATAACTGTCACCGTGTTCGCGAACAGGAAGTGAGTAGTTAAAGTCGGAAAGAGCGCTATTTTCATTGGCGGTTGTTTTTGTTTTCATCCAATCGTTGACCTTGTATTCCGCGCGAAAATGGTGGACCTTGTGACTTCCTGTATCCTGCTCATGCCGGAGAAGTAATTTTTCCGGTTGATTTCAAGCCCATTCGCGTAAGTATTCTGTTTGTTTTTAATGTAGCCGTTGAAAAACTTATTCCAAGCGACAGTGGAAGATAATTAGCTCAAAAATAAAGAATAACAAAGCTTGTAAACGTTTTTTTTCCTGACGTTGATATAATGAAGTATGTTATTGTTATAGCTGTCGCAGTTTGTGTTGCCAAAAGTCAAAGCGTGAACGCAGGTCATATTGTTTTATAAAAGCAGGTAATTTGATGGAATTCTATGTAACACGTGAATTGATAAACTGATATTTTTGTTTCAATCATTTTTTTTTTGTTCAGTTTGATTAATCTGCCTAAATTATTTAACTTCGTTTGTAGGACATAATGGTAAGACAATAGATAAGGGTTTATTTTTTAATTATGAATTTATCAGAAGTATTAAAGGAATTATTTAAGAGAAAACTTCAAACTGGTGCTGAATGAGAGAATGTACCTAACCTAAGTCACTTATAATTATATTTTTATTGTTTTCAGACTCATTGGCAATGTCAAGTCATAATGGAAAGTACTATGTCCCCAAGTGTGAACCCACCAAGGCATATTGTAAGAATAATTTGGCAATTATATCAATTGTCCACCTTACAGCTGTCCCAACTACTGGCTCTCAGTGTTGATAGTCTCGGGCATGTACACTGTCTTAAATAAAACATTTTGGTTGATTTATTGCAAAACAAAGTGTTGTTTTTTTTCCACCAATTAATTTAAATGGTATGAGGATATCCGATGAACCAGGCAGAAAAGAACAAGATATTGTTTATATGATGCAACTTCTTTTTCCCAAATCTATTTTGCACCGACGTTTAATTTTCCCAATGGACCAGCCATGGGCCCCTTCCCAAAAATGGTGGATTATGCCCTGCTTTCTGGAAGATACAGAAATAGCTAAATATTCCTTCGACAATCTCACATTTCTGAATTAAGTTTTATTTATATCATGAATGCCTTGATGGGTTTTCTCGGAAAAAGGAGTAGCAGCGTACTTTGACATGAACACCTTTACACATTTCTTAATAATTGTTTTTTTCGCCCCATTAAATTCAAATAAAATTGCCCATCTGGTTCATTAAGCCAGTTATTGCACACAGATTAACTCATTAACTTACAATCAAATTTATCACAGAGGACATCTACAAGTGTAAGTAGCTTAATATTTATGAACACTAAAACACACTGGCACAGGGAAAATCTTCTTGTCTATAATAACCATGCTATACATACCTTACTGAAATCAGTAGGAATATACAAGACATGCTACCTGGTACAGGTGTATTAAGTACTGTAGTCTGTTTCACAAAGCGGCGTAGATGCATTTTTTGCGTAACTTTCTTACTAAGGTATCTCTACAGTATTGGTTGCTATGACATTTATGTAAAAACTTACTCTATGCCGCTTTGTGAAACAGGGTCCAGCTCCCTAAATATATTTTCTAATTTCCAACATACTGCATAGAGAGTTACCTTCCAGATGGATTAAAAAAGGTGAAAATCTGAACGAAAAACACCCAAATGGTGAAGCCCAAAATTTCGTTGCAGGGTGAAAAAAATCCAATAAAATAAATTGAGAATGCAAGTAAACTGGTTGTATAAAAAGGTCTGACTATGGAGAGAAATCGATAGAATCCAATAGATGTATTTTTTATGTCTAGTCCGTATTGGCTGGGCTTTTGTGGTCTGACAGGCTTTAGTGTGAGGACGAACATAGATCAATACCCTATCAATAAAACGCCACGGGAATAATCGCCAGCCAGGGCAGTTTTCATCTCGTATAGCCCCTCGTCTACTGAATGGCGAGACAGTAGCAGTAGTACCCATTACTCTCCTCAATATCAAGGGCTACTGAAAGCCGCGTTACTGGAGTCGGCGTCCGCTTGGCTAGGGCTCTACAGCGCCATTCTACCCTCTTATTGGATGGGTGTTTGCTCGTCATTCTGCATGGCATGATGATACATTCAATGATGGGACATGACCCTATAGAAAAGGTACCAACAAAATCAATATGAGTATCATTTCCTGTGCCACCATTATGATACAGTTGAGATGACACACAACCTGACAGAAACACAATCAATAATAGTAAATAGTGCTTCCTCTCAAAAAACATAGAATTTCACTGCCGTACAGATGAGCTTGTATTTAATCAAGGACGGGCGGGCATGAATAAATAATCAGCCATTTAAGTAACTTGGCAGCTAGTGGAATACAAGAGTACTTAAGACTACATGCACAGCATACTGGTACCCCGGTACATTTGAACTGATTCATTTATGTACATGTACATATCTGAAAGTTTTAGTCAAGAAGAAGAAATAAAAGTGGCCTATTTGTACCTATAACTTTACATAGTAAGTAAAAGTATATATCATTGTGTTGAATCAGATGTGATCAGCATAAAATCATTGCAACGATTTCATTAACAAAACTATAAACACCACACATCTCTTTGTTGTTCAACTGAGAAGGGTTGTTGCTCTTGTGGTTAGTTTTAGCGTTTCCAACATGGAACAGATAACATGTTCAAAGGAAAATTCTTTTGAAAGGGTTAAACCAAAGTTCTATCTAGAGACAACTTGTTTGGTTTTCTGTACTAACAAACATGCACACCACCAGCCAGGTCAACAAAATTCTAAAGCAATTTGAATTTCCCTTTCTCAGGGCATAATCCACCTATGTTGTAGGGGCCGATATTCGGCCCCATTCCCAAAGACCTTTTTCCCAAAACTGGTAAAAAAATTTCCCAAAAGCCTGCAAGTTCCCAATTTATTTGCCGTAAAAATAGCCAAGCGCTATTCAGATACAACTTGAATTACCGCAGGAGAATATACCGTAAATTTAATGGAATAACTGTCACCGTGTTCGCGAACAGGAAGTGAGTAGTTAAAGTCGGAAAGAGCGCTATTTTCATTGGCGGTTGTTTTTGTTTTCATCCAATCGTTGACCTTGTATTCCGCGCGAAAATGGTGGACCTTGTGACTTCCTGTATCCTGCTCATGCCGGAGAAGTAATTTTTCCGGTTGATTTCAAGCCCATTCGCGTAAGTATTCTGTTTGTTTTTAATGTAGCCGTTGAAAAACTTATTCCAAGCGACAGTGGAAGATAATTAGCTCAAAAATAAAGAATAACAAAGCTTGTAAACGTTTTTTTTCCTGACGTTGATATAATGAAGTATGTTATTGTTATAGCTGTCGCAGTTTGTGTTGCCAAAAGTCAAAGCGTGAACGCAGGTCATATTGTTTTATAAAAGCAGGTAATTTGATGGAATTCTATGTAACACGTGAATTGATAAACTGATATTTTTGTTTCAATCATTTTTTTTTTGTTCAGTTTGATTAATCTGCCTAAATTATTTAACTTCGTTTGTAGGACATAATGGTAAGACAATAGATAAGGGTTTATTTTTTAATTATGAATTTATCAGAAGTATTAAAGGAATTATTTAAGAGAAAACTTCAAACTGGTGCTGAATGAGAGAATGTACCTAACCTAAGTCACTTATAATTATATTTTTATTGTTTTCAGACTCATTGGCAATGTCAAGTCATAATGGAAAGTACTATGTCCCCAAGTGTGAACCCACCAAGGCATATTGTAAGAATAATTTGGCAATTATATCAATTGTCCACCTTACAGCTGTCCCAACTACTGGCTCTCAGTGTTGATAGTCTCGGGCATGTACACTGTCTTAAATAAAACATTTTGGTTGATTTATTGCAAAACAAAGTGTTGTTTTTTTTCCACCAATTAATTTAAATGGTATGAGGATATCCGATGAACCAGGCAGAAAAGAACAAGATATTGTTTATATGATGCAACTTCTTTTTCCCAAATCTATTTTGCACCGACGTTTAATTTTCCCAATGGACCAGCCATGGGCCCCTTCCCAAAAATGGTGGATTATGCCCTGCTTTCTGGAAGATACAGAAATAGCTAAATATTCCTTCGACAATCTCACATTTCTGAATTAAGTTTTATTTATATCATGAATGCCTTGATGGGTTTTCTCGGAAAAAGGAGTAGCAGCGTACTTTGACATGAACACCTTTACACATTTCTTAATAATTGTTTTTTTCGCCCCATTAAATTCAAATAAAATTGCCCATCTGGTTCATTAAGCCAGTTATTGCACACAGATTAACTCATTAACTTACAATCAAATTTATCACAGAGGACATCTACAAGTGTAAGTAGCTTAATATTTATGAACACTAAAACACACTGGCACAGGGAAAATCTTCTTGTCTATAATAACCATGCTATACATACCTTACTGAAATCAGTAGGAATATACAAGACATGCTACCTGGTACAGGTGTATTAAGTACTGTAGTCTGTTTCACAAAGCGGCGTAGATGCATTTTTTGCGTAACTTTCTTACTAAGGTATCTCTACAGTATTGGTTGCTATGACATTTATGTAAAAACTTACTCTATGCCGCTTTGTGAAACAGGGTCCAGCTCCCTAAATATATTTTCTAATTTCCAACATACTGCATAGAGAGTTACCTTCCAGATGGATTAAAAAAGGTGAAAATCTGAACGAAAAACACCCAAATGGTGAAGCCCAAAATTTCGTTGCAGGGTGAAAAAAATCCAATAAAATAAATAATCATTATCAGCCATAAAATATCTTTAACACTTTGAAACTATCAAAAACGTTTTTGTAACAAAATGTTTTTCTTTCAAGTTATCCATGTGGTTATAAAATTTACTAGAAAATAATTGTTTAAATGAGAGAAAGTTTTTAAGAGGCCTTTAGGGAAACAATTTAGTTTGAATAACAGGAAGAAATCTGTATTGTCTTCCTCTTTACAGCAATAGCCAATATATCTAAATTACTTCCTTCATTTTTATCACATATCACAAATAGAGGGCATAAACTTCGACAGTTATTGTTCAGTTTCGTTTCATTTTTTCTAATGAACGAATCAATAAATTGTGAATAGAAAGTCAAATCTGGTAGATGTTTAGTCTGTTGTTTTGGGATAACAGGGGAACTACTTTCCTAGTTAAGGAGGGGGTTAAGAAAATAACCTCTTTAAGTATGCCTTCCAAAAACCCATCTCATTTTGAAGATCACTCAGTGCCTGTGTGTTTAACGATAAATGATAATAGATTGAGCTATTTCATGTCAGACAAGGTACTAATTTGGCAGAGTGTAAGAGAGGACTTGGAACTGCTTGCAGATAGCTCATTAAATACTCAATCTAAGGGGCCATTTCAGCCCAGCAACACCCATTAAGAAATCCCCACAAAAAGGTTCCATGGAAACAGAAAATTAAAAGGTCATAGCTCATAACGATTTCCTGATGGCCGATTCTTAATGGTGCTATGATCCTGTCAATGTACACAGTTTTATCATCAGGCTATTGTGAAGAGATGGGACGGCAATGGCTGCTATAGGCAATCCCTTTAGGAGCCTGGACCCTGTTCCACAAAGCGACATAGATGTATTTTTTGCATAACTTTCATACATAAAAACTTACGCTACACCGCTTTGTAAAACAGGGTCCAGTTCTGTCTTCAATCAAGAAGTTTTTCCTCTCAAAAGTCGAGAAAGGGGGGCAATTGACATTTTACTAGAACCAAGTGAAATTGTTTTGAAAACATTGATTGATGGATGTTTTGCCGGACTCCAGGTTTTTCCACTTATATGCAGTATTATTAGGTTTAAGATGAAGGAAACAGTCATCTTTGCAAAGAGGAAACCCCCGAATTCCAGTCAAAACCCATAAGAAATATTAGCTCTGCACTGAACATCTAGCTACATATCCATTACCTTTACAAATGTCTCATATTCAAACATCAAATTTTAACATTGCCAAGTTTGATTTGATTGGTTGATTGAGGTTTTATGCCGCACTCAAGATTATTTCCCTTAAATGGCGAAATTGCCAGGAGGAAACCAAGCTCTTTGCTCGGAGAAAACCCTCGACCTTCTGCAAGTACCTGCAACTATTCCACATACGACAATCGAGTGAAAAATCCACTCAGAAATTTTTCACTTTTAATTGGTCTGAGTGGGATTTGAACCTGCGCCGCATGGATGGAAGGCCTGTGTCGAGTTGAGGGACAATCACTCTAATCCACAGAGCCACCGATGCCCCGGCAAGTTTAAAAGTTTTATTCTAATATTTGCCAAAAATCACTCTAGATCCGTTAAAACAGAGAATTTCTATTTGAACTCAGGTTCATAAGGTAATAAGGTATCGTCAGATTTAAAGTGTTATGATAATTGGATATATATCCCCCCCCCCCTCTTTCGTCTTACAATACATAGTATTTTAAATCTAGACAAACTGTAGTTACACTTGATGAAGACACCGGTATATAGGTCGAAAGCTCTACGTGGTTATGCCTTAATTTTACTCATTTGTAATTACTTCTATATGTATATAAAACAGTGCTATTAATCATTTGAGACTGACGACAAGGGCGTATTGATCAATCATTTGAGAGTTTATCATAACTGAATAAAGACCCTCGACTGAAGGATCAGTTCTGAACAAACAAAGTGTTCCAAAAAATTCTACTGACTAAGGCCAAGCTCCTGTCAGTCGTCAACCTAATGAAATATCATAGGTTTACTTTATTACAACAATTTATGATGAGATATAAAGGTCTAAATGATATACCTCTTTTTAACACAATAAGAAACTTGTCTCCGTGGTTATTTCAGATAAGAAGATTTTCCCTGTGCCCGTGTGTTTTAGTGTTCATAAATACAGTATGTCAGTCACTGGTTGACCATTGGAAAATTTTCTACATACATCAGGGTCAACCACTCTTGAGAAAGACATACCCCAGACTAAATGGTCAGACTAAACATCTTGACCAGAAGGTAGCTGACAGCCCTCCCACCCACCCACCCACACCTGTTGCTAATTACTGCCCCGGGCTGTGTTAGTCTGGTCTCACTGACCAATGGCTAGCCGGCTGGACACTGCTTAGGCTGTCTGACTGCCTCTCCTTGTAATCCACTTGTCTAGCCATTGAGGTCAACTCTCATAGCAAATATCACGAGGCTCTCTACCAGGGGGTGATCGAATGTCACTAGTATTGGATACTGAAGTCATCATTTTCCTACATGACCAAGTATTTGTTTTGGGAACTCGTCTTCAAAGTTATTTTAGTCCAGTATTCCCTGCCCCAGTTTGACATTTATTTGACAATGAAATTAGACTTACACAAGGGCAGTTGTCCATATAACTCAAGCAGATCACTCTGTGTTTAAGCTTGTAGATGTACAACAGGGGTTTGCCTGTTAGGAGGTTTGCCCCATGGAGACATTTGCTTTACAGTTTCACAAAATTTCTAGGTAACAATAGCATATTAAGCACTGTTTTCAAGTAAAGACGCTTTGAAAACTAGAAATTATGCAAATGATATGTTTTTAAATTCGTACATTTAATGGCTAGCTGTTAAATCACAGTTAAATCGTCGAACCCATGTTATTGTTGTAGGCGTGTTCTCTAGCAACATAAATAAAAAGTAAATTAGAGTTCTGTAGACAATCATGATGTTTAAATTTACAGCCCAACGCCAGTTCACATAAGAGTCATTAGTCGTCTGGCCGGAGCAATATTGGAAGGGGTCAATCAACGGTCAGACTAAACGAGGTATATAAGTGAAGACCATCTGTCTATTACATGAGAGCTGACCAATACAAATCAATATCTCCCTGACCACTCTAGATAAAGCCTCATCTAATAAGCTCTAACAGAGAATGGCCCCAGGTCATCGTGTCTGTCCCTGTCTCGTAACCATGACAACATGGTCAGCAATAGTATTGCACTTAATACGAGTGTGTAAAAAAAGGTTTACGTCTACAAGTATATAAATTGCTTTAATGAATGGTTACCACAAAGAGTTGCAATTAAAAGCCTTGGTTTAATACAAGAATAGGACACACCATTCATGAACCAGAAAAATATTGTCAGTTTTTGTTGCCAAATATTTTTCAAATCACAAAACTAACAATGCCTTTAACAATATTTTGGATAATCTAGTGCACGAGTTTAATTAGTTTGTGTCTTTTAGAAAGTGAATGTAACAGTATTCTCGTTATTTTGGGATAACACTTTCTTGAAAATATGGTAGAAATTCTTATTTCGATTTTTGGGTGACGCCAAAACATGAATGGAACTGGGGTCCCTGAGTATCATGGCAGCTATCGCCAGCACTACTTCACATTTCCAGCTACATGCCTGTCACATTCAAGCTTTGAATTGGTCGATATGATTTGTAAACCAATCAAATACATCCATTTTAATCACATGCTACACGTTGGTACAACAAATTGTACTATGTGAATGGGCCTTAATGAAGATAGGTCTATTGTGAACTTTTAGGGGTCAGTTGAGACTCTCTCTTGATTAGGATTATAATTATCAAGATGGAGATCTTCTGAATATAGCTTATACAGTCACAGCAAATTACACACTGAACATCTGTCACTTTTAATTCACCACAAAATCGTCCATTATTATAAAAGTACAAACTCTTTATGTAAATAGCCCCCAGACCATAATAAGTATGTGTACACACTCGAGTAAAGCTTGCATTTTAATCCAGTTTTCACTAAGGAATAAAAGTTGTCTGTGAAAATGGATAAGGAGTTATACACTAGTTACAAATAATATTTTATTGGAATTTTTAATTTTAGGAAGATTTTATTGTGTATCCTAAGTTCTTGATTTGAAAAAATATAATTATTTATATACCCCTTCCCCAAATGATAAAAATAAAAGAAAATGGAGAAAAAAAATTTATTACTGCAAAACAACTTGTAATAGTTAATCTTTTAAACCGTTAACATTCAACAAGCAAAACTAATTAAGTATTTCACGAAAAGTAATTTTTAACTAATATAATTTGGCTTGTTTTATGGGCACCTGTACACCTATCCCTAACTGAGCTGCCATCTCTATCCCACCAATACATCCTCCATTTAGCCTCATCCCTTATCTCTGAGACAGACAGTATACTAACAGGGACTGCATTCCTCAGTTTAACACAGTAATTACAGGCTGGATAAAGGCAGTTCCAGTTGACTGACCACAGGGATCTTGATAAGACCTAGTGGTCATTTTCACCTGAGAAGACAGGACATGGGTTGCTCAGGTGTGAAGATTCACCTACGGCCAGGTAACTACTGTGAAATGACGAAAAGAAGTTAATGAGATTTTCGTCTAGACAGGTAGATATACAGTAGTAGCCAGCAGGTATAATGTACTCATCTTCACTGTGTTATCAGTGCTGCTATTATACAGTACATCCTGGGTTTTACACTCATGCACTTTTCACTCTACATTAACTGCCCTCTCAAATAAACCCACACTCCTGATTTACAAGTTATAGTTACTTAGTCATGAGAAATAAAACTATCATGATTTACAAGTTATAGTTACTCAGTCATGAGAAATAAAACTATCATGATTTTCAAGTTATAGTTACTCAGTCATGAGAAATAAAACTATCATGATTTTCAAGCTATGGTTACTCAGTCATGAGAAATAAAACTATCATGATTTACAAGTTATAGTTACTCAGTCATGAGAAATAAAACTATCATGATTTTCAAGTTATATCTACTCAGTCATGAGAAATAAAACTATCATGATTTTCAAGCTATGGTTACTCAGTCATGAGAAATAAAACTATCATGATTTACAAGTTATAGTTACTCAGTCATGAGAAATAAAACTATCATGATTTTCAAGTTATATCTACTCAGTCATGAGAAATAAAACTATCATGATTTACAAGTTATAGTAACTCAGTCATGAGAAATAAAACTATCATGATTTTCAAGTTATATCTACTCAGTCATGAGAAATAAAACTATCATGATTTTCAAGTTATAGTAACTCAGTCATGAGAAATAAAACTCTAATGATTTTCAAGTTATGGTTACTCAGTCATGAGAAATAAAACTATCATGATTTTCAAGTTATATCTACTCAGTCATGAGAAATAAAACTATCATGATTTTCAAGTTATATCTACTCAGTCATGAGAAATAAAACTATCATGATTTTCAAGTTATATCTACTCAGTCATGAGAAATAAAACTATCATGATTTACAAGTTATAGTTACTCAGTCATGAGAAATAAAACTATCATGATTTTCAAGTTATATCTACTCAGTCATGAGAAATAAAACTATCATGATTTACAAGTTATAGTAACTCAGTCATGAGAAATAAAACTATCATGATTTTCAAGTTATATCTACTCAGTCATGAGAAATAAAACTATCATGATTTTCAAGTTATAGTAACTCAGTCATGAGAAATAAAACTCTAATGATTTTCAAGTTATGGTTACTCAGTCATGAGAAATAAAACTATCATGATTTTCAAGTTATATCTACTCAGTCATGAGAAATAAAACTATCATGATTTTCAAGTTATATCTACTCAGTCATGAGAAATAAAACTATCATGATTTTCAAGTTATATCTACTCAGTCATGAGAAATAAAACTATCATGATTTACAAGTTATGGTTACTCAGTCATGAGAAATAGTTACTCAGTCATGAGAAATAAAACTATCATGATTTTCAAGTTATGGTTACTCAGTCATGAGAAATAGTTACTCAGTCATGAGAAATAAAACTATCATGATTTACAAGTTATGGTTACTCAGTCATGAGAAATAGTTACTCAGTCATGAGAAATAAAACTATCATGATTTTCAAGTTATGGTTACTCAGTCATGAGAAATAGTTACTCAGTCATGAGAAATAAAACTATCATGATTTTCAAGCTATGGTTACTCAGTCATGAGAAATAAAACTATCATGATTTACAAGTTATGGTTACTCAGTCATGAGAAATAGTTACTCAGTCATGAGAAATAAAACTATCATGATTTTCAAGTTATATCTACTCAGTCATGAGAAATAAAACTATCATGATTTTCAAGTTATGGTTACTCAGTCATGAGAAATAAAACTATCATGATTTACAAGTTATAGTTACTCAGTCATGAGAAATAAAACTATCATGATTTTCAAGCTATGGTTACTCAGTCATGAGAAATAAAACTATCATGATTTTCAAGTTATAGTAACTCAGTCATGAGAAATAAAACTATCATGATTTTCAAGTTATAGTAACTCAGTCATGAGAAATAAAACTATCATGATTTACAAGTTATAGTAACTCAGTCATGAGAAATAAAACTATCATGATTTACAAGTTATAGTTACTCAGTCATGAGAAATAAAATAAAATCTATCAGATTTGAAAACTATGAAGTCTATTTGCTCATATGCTTGAAAACCATGTCCAAAGACGCATTGAAACGTTAAAGCGATTAAATATAACAGAAGTTGTAAATCCAGAAAGCGTTTGTTTAACGTTATGAAGTCTATTTACAGGGTTTCCTTTGGTAGTGTTTATTTAGACGCATTCAGTTTTGGGCACTTTAAAAAAATAATAACCCTGACAGAGTGGTATTACCATTTGTTTGCAAAAAGCATATTTTGGTAAGATAACTCTAGGCACAAAGCTTTGTGACTAAGCTTGACAACTGCCCTATAGAATAGATATAGGCCATTTCAGACCCTGCCCACTGATTCACCAGGACAATATTACCCCACATTGGCCCTAACAGTGGTAGCCCTTCTCACCCTGATAACTAGGACATCAACAGTGTGAATGGAAGTGGTAATTAACCTAGAAAATCTAGGCTTGGCACTTAAGGAGTAAACTGGTGCCCTAAGGAGCAGAGTGGTCATTCATAAAGGCTATTTTCCTTGTTTAGTTCCTGGTGGCAAAAGAAGTTCAAAAGTGGCCTCACTGATTTTAATAGACTCATCAGTGAGGCTAAAATGTTGCAGATTTGTTCACTACTGACTCCATGGGTTCCTGCATGTACACGTAATTACAATGAATATTATCGGAAATTTATGCTTGTGTCGGCAAAAAAACAACATGGTAGATCTATTTTCCTAAAGAATGTGACAATAAACAATACTGGCTTCTTGTTAGAGAGAGAGAGAAAGGGAGAGAAGAGGTGAAGTCAAAAGATGATCGTCTTTTAATTCTTTTAAGAATTCTGTCAGGAAGAATGAAACAACTTGGAAGATAAACTTTACCAAACCAAGAAAATACCCCAAGACTTTGTTCAAGAATCAAAAAGGCTTTAATCCCATGTTTTTTTGGATTCGCAGCTAGCCCACCCTCCTTTTGGTTTAGCTTTAACCAGTGATGGAATTTAGGCTCATCTCAACATGGAGCAAGCTTGCCTTCTCTAAGCTAATGAGAAAGTTGGACTAATTAACGCTAACAGCCCAGATGTTTCCAGACCACCCTTGTACAGCTACCACGCACTCAATTTTTTTCCCATCCTTGAGGGAATATGAACAACATGCCTTCAATGTAGGGGGCAATTTAAAAAAAATCCTAAATCACGTACCAATGTCAGTTACAGGCAATGTTAAACCACTGCAATTATAACTTCGTATCTAAAAACAAGTCTCCTAAAAAAATGGCCCATTTTCTAACTGTGGTGTAAAATGCCCAGGAAATGTCCATTCCAATGAACTATA
Organism: Lepidochitona cinerea; assembly: GCA_963971465.1. NCBI lineage: Eukaryota > Metazoa > Mollusca > Polyplacophora > Chitonida > Tonicellidae > Lepidochitona > Lepidochitona cinerea. The sequence goes on along the minus strand of OZ020560.1, from coordinate 10,761,728 downwards.
TACGTGGAATCAGAATGGCCACGTCACATTGCTTAGATTGGATCTGGCATGCTAAAATCACCATCATAACTATGGAATGTTGTCTCCAGAAGCTTTTTTCTACAAATTTATAATGACATCACAATTTCACAAATGAACGGTCAAACTTGACCTCACAAGAGTGTTTTGTCATCAAGTTATGACGTAAATAAAGCAGTAATCGTGTAGAAGCTAGTAACGTTGTTCCCTTTCTCTGTAACGTGATATCAGCAGTGTCATCTCATAATAATGGCGGTGCACATTGTACTTCAAATATCCTGTGACAGTTATTCCATGCATATAGTTCATAGGTTAATTCTGCGAAAATACATGAAGGTTCTTCATAAACAGGTTCTGCTACCTAGGAAATAAAGTTGAACATTTATGGTGGGCTTTTAATAAAACCTAATTAAGATGTACATCATATTAGTTTAAAACTGGAAAATGTCCAAATAATAAAGAGGCAAACTGTGAGAACCGTGTGAGAATTCTGGGCTATTATCAAAATAAAGATAATAGGCCTAATAATGTCTGGAATAAATCTATGACGGGTTGTTAGGTTTATCAGAATCTATACATATGCCGGAAAGAAGTTAATTATCATTGATTAATGTTTAACACCACAATGTAATATGTGTTATTTCTTCTTTGGGGTGGGCTTGGAGACTCAGGCGACAGAGAGTTTATCTGTCAATCCGATACATTGGGACATTAGAATCCAACTCCGTCCAAAGACAAATTGAATGGGTTTTTGCTCCATCGCCGTATGTGGAAAGGTTGCCAGGTACCCTACTCAAAGAAGGACACGGGCAGAGCCTGTTTCCTCCCCCACTAAACCCCTGAATCTGGTTGATTCACTAAGGGCGAGAGGCAACAGGTAATGGTATGTTGTTAATGGATATCTATTTGGATAAAAATCTTTGTGAGCTCTTTTTCAAGGCAATAACGCATAATATTACTGTTGGTCGTAACATAATGTTTAAGGCATATGTTTCCATGAGTACAGTTATTAAGGTATATATTTCCATGAGTACAGTTATGTCTTTCTCAAGACATTCGTCTGTCAAGCTTAAATCTGTGGAGAACGAAAACAACCCCCTGAGGTAAGAGCTGTATAACCTCAGTACAAATGTCCTCTAGGAGTATTTGCCTCCCAGTTGGGAAGCCTCATAGCCGAGTTGATGAGATGAGAGGAAAAAGTTGGGGTTCTCTTTACAGAAAAAAAAGGGACTGCAAAAATTTACGATGTGGTTAGAAACTAGGGTGGGCTGGTAGCAAATGTAAAGGAAGCAGATCTATAAAATATATGTCAGTAGTGTCAACTGGTTATATTTAAACTGACAGCCTTAGTGACAGTTATAAAGGCTCCAGACTCAAGTGCTCCCTTAACCCTTTTCACTCAGATCTGTGTCTTGAAAGACGTTTAATGCAAATTTAACCTAGAGTTGTATATTTTCCATATGCATACTTGAAGAGGACGTAGTATTGAAATGAAATTAAATCTGGAATAGCTGTCATTGAACTTTAAATTCAGTCTCAATAAATTGAAAGCGTTTAATTTTCAAAGCGCAGTAATGTATATGTATAACTTTCAGAAATGAATGAGTTAAACAGTGTTTTAAAGAATACAACTTAACCTGGTTAAAGTTTTCTTAGTTCTATTTGACCTAGATTTCTCATAACTAGTAACTGCTCTAAAAAGGTGTCTCCTTTAACAAAAAACTTTTATAAAAATCATCATGCCCGGTTTAGAACTGCTTATTATTATATTTATGAAAACTAAAACACATGGGCACAGCCTGTTATTATACATACATCAACTTGAAGCAGTTGGGATCAAAATTACAAATGTTGAAAAAGAGATAAATTTGAAAAAGAAATGTGTAAATGCTGATGTCTCCAGCTTAACATATGTTTCATTGCTTTCTTAAAATCAACATTCAATCAAGAATAGAAGCTTCTAAATTCAGATAAATTCATCAAAGTTGAAAATTTAAAACCTTGTAAATGATTTCAACCTGAGCCGCATTGTCTACATGAGTTATGGCAGACCTTTTATAATGACTTTATCTGAGAAATACAAAGTATTTGGTTTATGTGCAGACCCCTAGCTAGGATTTGGGAGGGGCAGGGTGCTGTCCAAAAAAAAAGGGCACTTTAAGAGAAAAAGGGGCACCTGATCGTCGATTACTTCATTTGGTCTGAGCGTCTCACTGAACGTCTTAATTTATATGGTAGTGAAATTGCAAAACTGATAGCCACTTACATGCAGATTGATTCTTATTCAATTTTACTTTTAGGAAAGAAAAAAAAAATACGTTGGTAGTTTTTTCATTGGGTTCAATGTTTTGGTCTAACTATGATACCTTAAACTTCTTAAGCCATTTCTGCTGGGATAATAACAAGAGTAGGGAATGGCAATAGGAAAATTGTGTAATCCACTTTATGAAATTAAAAATGCAGGGAAAGTCCATTTTTTAAATCTTTTTAATTTTTATAGGCATAATTCTAGTAGGGTATTTTTTGCAATGTATCATTAATGCTAAGTTGCCTTGGGGTGTTTTTATCAGAAAACACTCTTAACAAATTATTAGTACAAATTAAAGTTTTAAATGAAGTTTGACACTGCGAATGTGACATTGACTGGCTGTAGACAGTGTTTGCTGAACTTGGCGGTGTAACAATCCAATAACAAAAATCCAAAACTAATTGCTATGAAACTGTCAAATTTCTTTCAAAATGTCCCAAACTATCCTCTATTTCTAGTATTTTGTACAATTTCTAATGTGTTTGTGTGTCTCTTTTTCGTTTGCCTTAAACTCCAACTGTAACACGATTTCATTTGATAAAGAGGATCGTGTTGTTGTTGTTGTTGTACAATCGATTCAACTGAATACCTTTGGCAATGGCAGCTTTCTGTGTCCAGGCAGGGGGCTAAATTCTATTATTAACTTCTTTTATTTGAGTGAATTCTATCCACCATTTGAAGACTGTGCAGTGCTTGATGTTAGGCACTTTCCCCTGGTAAATTATTACGGTGAACGAGGTCACTATTTTCAGACATGTTGAAGTGATGCAATACCCGCCACAACAAGTGGCCCATGGGAATGAGGTTGACTCTCCGTAGCATATGTCTGTTTTTCTCTAAGGTTTCATAACACGTATGTCTGCAAGGAGAGCATCAATGACTGATGCATTGTGGGAAGCTGAATTTCCGGAATAATTGACCTGAATGGAAGTGTGTAATGTGTTGGTGTTGTACACGTTTTTGACAGCAGTTAAATAAATTTTGGTCAGGGAAGGACTGATGTGGAGACAGTGGGTAGTCATACTTGGTCTTTGGGGCACAAAGGGCGCAATGAAAGGGCACAGGGGCGGGAGAAATAAGGGGCAGGGCGCTGCGCCCCTCTAAAAACGCCTAGCGAGGGGTCTGATGTGGGATTGATTCCTTCGTGTTATTTGGTATTCGTGCCATACAATGCAGTCATCATTGAATATATGAGAATATATCTCGACCATGTTTTATTTTTTGTGTATTAGTTGTGCAGATACCCCCTGGTATAGAGCCTCGTAAACAACAGCTATGCAGAGGCAATAATGCCTAAGGTTGTACAACCCTCGGCTGCCAGCTCATAAGACTCTCCAAGCTGCCTGTAGTTTTTAAAGTATTCAGTTTGCAGAGCCCAGACCCCTCCCAGTGCCTGTTTACATTGGGGAAGATAGGTCAGGAAGATTGTCTCTGTTACACTGGGCTCACAAACTGGCTGGTCTGAAAGCCTATCACTATACCTACAGGTTGTTGTTAGTCATGTCTGCACCATTACTACAAACAATATTTCATAGATGTGTCAGTTGTTGTGAACACAAACTACTCCCCATCTCATAGGTCATAACTACTCCAGTCATTTCCAAGACAGGAGCCTGTTTCACAAAGCGGCGTAGCAAAATTTTTCACGTAACCACCATAGCAACCCATACTGTAGAGATACGTTAATATGAAAGTTAAGCAAGAAATACATCTATGCCGCTTTGTGAAACAGGACCCAAGAGCCTGTTTCACAAAACGGCGTAGATGTATTTTTTGCGTACCGGGTAACTTTAAAAGACCCTATCTCTACAGTACGGGTTACTATGGCAGTTACGTGAAAACTTACGCTACGCCGCTTTGTGAAACAGGCTCCTGGTCTATAAAAAGCACACCATTGCAGTTCTCTTTAAGATAAATATGCATTGCATGAATGAAAAATACTTTTGTGCAGGATTTTTAAGCTGGTTTTTGTTACATATGGACTAAATGTTTACTTGATAAAAATACACAACATAAGTTGAAATGAAATAACCTTTTCTATAGCTCCCTGGTTATCAAAAAATAGAGGAGAAAATATGTATATAGTGAGGTTTAGTCTGTAAAACTCAGCAAAAGCGAGACCATACACGACCTCCCTCTGATGTGGACATGGGCGACACATTCTAACATCAACCTACAGTGAAGACACAGTGAACACATACCTTCAGAGAGAGGTGACGTGATAGATAGCATAGGTCGTCATGTTACTGCATATCGTTCAATGGCATTTAGAAGTTGAAAGGTTACAATAAGGTGAAGAATTACTTATGGAAAACAACTTCTTGGTTTATTGAGTGACGACGTTTCGACGTAGTTTTTACATCCTTATCAAAGTCAAACGATGTAAGAACTACATCGAAACGTTGTCACCCAATAAACCAAGAAGTTGTTTTCCACCTTAATGTTACTGCACAGTTAATAAATTTCCGTAAGCGTCGTAAAGCCGCAAAGAAATTAATTTTCTTTTTGGTAAGATTTGAGAATTACATAAAACCTTTAATGCCAACGTAGAAGCCTGTATGTACATTATGGGACAACCAAATATTAAAACGGCCCCTTCTGAGCGAACTCAATTGAAACTCTTTACCCATGTGATTATAACCCCCAGGTATTTGTCCATGCCATGTTGCCCATTAGAAGTTCAAACCTTAACCCCAAGTGGAAAATAGGTCACAGCTAACAAAGGTTAGCACAAACTGACATATAAATCACAAACTGACATACCCTTTTGGTGAGGAACCAAAATAACCAGTGGTTACTTGATGAGGAGGGGACTACTGGCTTTGAGAAGATAGAAGGACATAAATTACACGGACTGATTATAGGAGATGTTGATATTGCTACAAAGAGAGTCACCTACAGGCCCGTTCTCACCTTGCGATTTGTCGTACCGACTTGTAGGATGTGATAGAAAATGGATGCTTTTAATTGGTCAATATGATTTATCAACCAATCAAATGCATCCATTTTAATCGCATCCTACAAGTCAGTATGACAAGTTGTATCGCACAATGAGAACGGGCTCTAGCTTACTGTTTTACTGAACGGTTTTGGACTGCAAGAGCATTTTTTCGATTAATGTCTACAACATAAACCACAGTTAGTCCCGTCTACAATCACTTTTTATTTGCAGCGTTCGACCATCTCGTTCCTGCATTTTTCTGTCATTATCCAGAGCAAAATCCTATACACTTTAACTTGTTGAAAAAGCTCATTTTTAATAACGCATGGATTATGGTTTAAAATAAAATAGCTACCGTCTCACATAGAGTTAAAAAAAAAAAAAAACATTTTGTGATAGCATAGGGGCAAGTAACTGATGTACTTCTAACCGCTATCTAAAAAACAAAACCTAACCAAAAGAAAACATTGTTTAAAATTAAATATTTTATCAAAAAACACAGACAAGACAAAATTGCTATTCAGTGAAACTTCTATATATGTGTCAGGTGTCGTTTTTTTATCAGAATCATCTGACAAGCATTTTCATACAGAATGAAATTTCTTTAGTTTACCTTTTCTTTGGACAATGTCCCAGTTTATCAAGGTGTCAGTTTACACAGGTTTCATCTATATAATGAAATATCATAGGTTTGGTTTGTTACAACAATTTATGGGGTGTAAAGGTCTAAATGATATAGTATACATGCACCTCTTTTTAACACAATTCGAAACTTGTCTACATGGTTATTTTAGACAAGAAGATTTTCCCTGTGCTCGTGTGTTTTAGTGTTCATAAATATTAGTTGTATAAAGGGATGTTTTGATAAAACAGGTGATCTATCAGGGAGCCATGTTACATTCCTGTGGTAATAAAACCATCTCTGACCTCTCTCAACAACAGCCTGTACCATATGGATACGATTGTAGTATCTATGAGGTGAATCATTCATTGTATATAGTAAGACTATACACATTTCTGATAAAAAAGGGGGTCGGCGGCTCAGTCTGTCAGTCTGACACATGCCTTCCATCAATGCTGCGCAGGTTCAGAAATCAGAACCCACTCAGAGCAAATCAAAATTGAACAATTTCTGAGTGGATTTTTCACTAGATTGCCGTACATATGTGGAAGAGTTGCCAGGTACCCGTCAAAGGTCGGAGGTTTCCTCCAGGCAATGTGCATTATACACGGGCTGATCCACATAATTCCTTAGTTCTTTTTGGTACTTACATTCAGAATTAAAGAAAGAGTGGCATGTATATAGAAATATCTATAGAAACACGCAAATAGATAGATTGTTTAATGGCCTCATCAGGGGATACTGATGGACAATGTTCTCCACAGAAAAGTATACAGGGGCCTGTTTCACAAAGCGCCACAGCGCAAGTTTTTACATAAGAATTAACAATCCATACTATAGAGATACATTGCTATGAAAGTTACACAAAAAATACATCTACACCGTTTTGTGAAGCAGGCTCCAGGAATCATTTGTGAAGAAATCAAGGGACGTGTATGTCTGATCTACCTAAAAGTTGTGATAGGTCAGGGCTTGTGATGAGAGGCGAGTGATCACTCGCGCGCGCCTCACACTCGCCTGAAATATCAAAATGGCGAGTGCATGACCACTCGCCAGAAAAAAAAAAAAAATTTAAAATAAAATATATTTCTTACAATTATTTTCCACAACTAGTTGAATTTAAATCCACTGTAAATGATAAAATATATGTATAGCTCGTTTAATAAAGTTGTAAAAACTTATCCGGTAGTTTACTACACAAGGCTGACTGTGGACAGTTCAATATCGATCGAGACAAGCGAGGCCGCTCTCCGCGCATCTGTGCTTCACAAACGTATTATGCGATAAGCATACCTCTGCCTGGTACTGAATCAAAACTGCTACGGCCGTACAAATCGGAATGGGTTTATTACGGTGAAAAACTTATTTTGTATATTATTTTGGAAGAAACTGTATCAAGAAATTATCATCTCAATTTTTTGGGCCATTTTCTTTCTTTACTTCCAGCTTTACGTAAAGTTACCACAACGACAAATGGGTTGACGGCATGGTTTCATACTACTACAGTACTAGTAAACAGTCGCAACTTGAAAGCTACACGGCGTACGGTCGTATAGCGTCATGTGGAAATTATATATGTCTTTTTTTTTTTACTGCTTTTAAATATAATAAAGACTTGTGAGAAAATTAGAACTGACATTTTACTAGAACGCTAGGATATTTTTTTTTTTTCGAGGTATTGCCGGGTTCCGTTTTTAAAACTTCCCCACGCAAAGAATGCATCACATTTCGACGCACTACGTTAGTCTTCAGTCTTCAGTAGAACTAGAAGTTTCTGCAGTCTCAAATTTTCAAAATATAAGAAGCAAGCTTATTAAAATAAATTTTAAGTAGCATTTTTTTCAAAAGGACTTTAGTTATCATGGCAAAAGGTAAGCCAGTTGAGCATACTTAAATGGGAAGTGGAGCTTCTTGCTTTCGTATAAAACTTGAGTTACCGGTACCCGGTAATAAAAGAAGATTACAACAACGTGGCCAAGAAATCGTACGCTACATATTTTTTTGTAACATTTGTGCCGTAAATTCTGATATAACCAAAGCCCATCCATCATGCCTGTGGAAGGCGAAACGAAACATGTCATAAACTTATAAAGTTTTCGGGCTTTATTTTTCCTTGGGAAACACTCGCCTGCAACTCGCCTGGCACCAAATTCAGGCGAGTTTTTCAACACTCGCCTTCATTTTGCTCACCGCAAGGCCTGTAGGTCGTAATATAATGAAGGTATGTTTCGATGAAATTGAGGCCTTATGTATTAGACTTATTTTCGTCTTACTTTTTCTGAGAAAAAGCCATCTGAGTCCAAATGTAAGACTTCCTACGCTGCCGCAGGAGAAATTGGATTGGATTGACTCTATAAAGATCTTTAAAATGTCTCTGTCAGAATTTTTTTTATCAGCCCTAATGTTCGCTATGAATAAAGATAAAAATTTGCTCATCCTAATTTGGTCATATTTCTGAACTGGATGAAAAGTTGGTTACTCTATGGTCTCCGTGGTGATGTTGTTTAATATGGCTGATAATATTAACAAATTAAAAAACTCCCATTAGGCAAGATTTCACTTTTCAAGAAAGATGCTCAATGGATGTGTTCATTTTTTTCGATAAAAGCCTTTTTTTCTGTGGTCCAGAGATTTTGTTATAATGAAGATAAACTTGAGCCAGACTGACAAGCAGACAAGAACGTCGAAACAATCTCTACGGCCTTGCTAAATTCTCAGAAAAAGATCACGTGGAAAGTGGCGTCTTGGCAGTGGAGCCTGAAGGTAAAATCGATACACAGTCAGTTTTTTCTAAGAAAGCCTTCCTACTTGATCAAATACTGCATTACGTTGAGGCTCACATTCCTAAAGGCAACTTCCCAGCCTAAGTTTCAACCCTTATGCAAACAACTGTCTCGCCAGCCCGCCAAGCAAGAACTGATCTCAAGCCATGCAACATAGACATCGGCTAAAACACACAGATGCATCATGGGAGTTTCCCCTAAAACAAGCCTGGATTCTTTAAAAAGCCTGCCATATTGAAAACAAACATTTTCCTATGAAAAGCGCTGTCTGCCAGGCCTCTTCAAGTAAATTATATTCCATATTCCGAGATTAAATCAATCGTAAAATAAACTTTGACTAGACGGGCACTATGAGTGGTTTGAGTCTGTCTTATTGCTCACAAATCTTTAACAGATATTAAAGACAAAGTTTATTACAGATTTAGGATCATTTTAAAAGATAAAAGAGGACAAAAGCCCAGGATGAAAAAGATAAAGAAGAAATTAAGTAAATTCATACATGCTAAACTAGCTAAGTTATGTACTCTGTTAACAAGAATATATATAAATATCTTAAACAAACATTCTATAATTATATTATATAATAAGCTAGTCTATAGTTGAAAATGAAATACTATATATTTATAAACACTTAAACACACCAGCACAGGGAAAATCTTCTTGACTAAAATTACCAAGGAGACAAGTTTCTAATTGTGTTAAAAATGGGTATATCATTTAGACCTTTCTTATTATACCCAATCATAGGGTGTTGCAACAAAGCTATAATCTGTAATATGCGCAACATGTTGCCATTGACTGTCATTCTATATTGTACATGCCATAATGTTTTGAAGCAGTTAATATGAAGTCATGTGACCACATATAGCCTTAGGACTGGGTTAGCATGCATGTGTGTTGAAAATATTTTGGGAAGTTGTTTTATTTGTACGGCATGCTCCGTTTGATTAGGCTATGAATATATATGTGATGTGTGAGTGGGTTACTATATCTAACACAGCTCCTAGCATATCTTATCTACAATTCTACATATCACGGTTTCTTTTTACAGCATATTCGGGACTGCCGTTCTATAGGCTGTGGTGCATTGAACTTCCAGACTGATGTTAGTATCCCTGTCTAGTCATAATAGCCCTACTGGAGACACATGTAATTAAAGTGTAATAAGACAACCATTCAGACCAAATTTACTGTCCTCATTTACCATATAAGTTAATTAAGCGACATGATTTACGACGAGCTACTCACGATTCTAAAAGCCTAATTATTTTTCCCAAAACACTTTTTATGAAGTATAATGCAAAATCAGAATTTTGTCTTTACGAGAACGGAATTATCTGCTTGTGTGTATCATTACATTTTCCTATTTTTCAAAAGGATCATTATTAAGATAATATAAAAGAATCACTATACACCAAGCACTTGATATTCTTCTGAGAAAGGCATAAAATTATTCTTTATTAATATAAGTCTAACAAAGTCCAACTTTATTATTCTCACACAAAACTGCATGGTGACGGTCTCTTGACTGTAAATAATTGATTAGAGTTGTTTTGTCCTTGTACATCTTTACTTGAGCTGAATTCAAAATTCAAATCAAGGATTTGCTTCTGAAGACGAGCTCATTAATAATAACTGTACCATATTTTTATATTTAGAGCCTGGTTTACAACCAGTACTATTTTAATATACCGTACCTTATATCTGGCTCAACAGAATAAAAAACAGTGTAAAATACACGCACAAGAAAAAATAGTAGAGAAAGTGTAGTGTGTTTGACTTTGATGGATTGTACATGTCTGGTATGATTATTAATCATGTCTGCCACTCCAGAAAATCATTTGACAGTTCAGGTGATAACTTAGCACACCTGTGTCATCCAGAAATACAGGTGAATATCACATTAGTCAGGACTCTTGTTAGTCTCTTGTCTGTACTATAACATATGGCAAGTAAACTGTCACAAAAGATAAACATGATTTGGCATTCTTGATAAAATATATTTGAAAATGCATTTAGCTTGAGGAAGATCTTAACATCACTCTTATAGGCTGATAGGTAATCAACTATTACACAACTAGTTGAGGCGTCAAAGGGCATTTTTTTATTCTAAATATTCTAAACCAAGGTTAAACGTACAATTTAATGTATGTAGCCACACAATTAATAGCAGCATGCTTTCATCTTTGAGACATCCTGACTATGTAGTAAAAGTGAGATGTCACAGTTTTCTCTATCATATAGGTTACGCTGTGCTATGGGGAAACGTTTTCCAAAACCTTGCCTCTATTTTCATTTTATACATTCGGTATCTGGATGACATTTTTATCATATGGCAGCATGCATTGGAAGAACTTCATATTTTCAATGATACTCCTTATTCTCATGACCCCAGCATTAAACTACAGCCTACTATTGATCACACTTCTGTGGATTTTTTGGATGTAACTATTTACAAATATCAGGTTTGTTAGTTTCTTTTTAAAGATATTCTGTAAAATTGCGTTTGAACTTCGACCCGGAAAGATGTCGTGAAAAACTATTGTTTCAGTATAACAAGGCCAGCATCGATATGGCCAAGATCATAGTAGAAGAATTAATACAAACTTTATCAAAGTAAAATGGCTTGATCTCTGACCCAAAGGCCAGTCATTGCGTTTAAAAGGAACAAGTGTTTGAAAGATTTACTAGTCCAGGCTAAACTCCCTTGCCTATCTTCTACCTGGGTAGCAGAAATTTAATTGTAAACTACAATTTAATTTGATTAAAATTAACTCTTTCAGTCTTAAAGGATATATGATCAATCTAAATAAACCTGTTGATTTAGGTTAAAAAGATGCACCTTCCAGCCAGGTATTATTTTGTGGTTTACTTCTGAACTGTGGATATTAATTTTTATAACTGTCCTTATATGCTTTTTATAAATTATATGTAACTAAAATAAAAGTTCACTCCTCTTGAGCCCCATACAGATCATCAAATAGCTGTGAGACTGACATTGTATACTATTTGACAATATGTTGACATTTTTTGGTAACAATTGCTAAAATTGCAACAAAGTTCAACAAACATGATTTCAGTGACAGCCATAAATGTCAGAATGAAAAACTCTAAAACTGTTTTGTCTCTCTCATACGTCTGCCAAAACAAAACCACAACATACAAAGCACCGGGAAATAAAAAAAAAAGGCAAAAGTCGGTCAGCAGCCTCAAGTTATTCACACTGCAGACAAAAATGATATAAATTTTTCATCTGTTTTCTTTCTGACTTAAGTTTACCAGCTTGAATTACAACTTAGTATCTACAAGTGAAGCTGACATCTTGGCAACAATGAATGAAAAGTTAGTTTAGCATTGATCTGTTTTTGCAAGTTCAAACTCAAATATTTCCTAAAAATGGCACATCCCTGTCTCTATTGTAACTTGAATTAACTAAAGCTATAAAATAAAAGAAGTTGAAAATAAATTAGTAGAGTAAGCTGAAATAATGAAATCTCTAACTCAAAACTTTGACAATTGAGGTGACAACTTTTTTTTAGACTGGTCAGATCGCGTTTGCTGTGACCTTAGCTCGCCTTTATTGGCAGAGAAGCGCGGTTCACAGATTATTACTACACGCACAGCTTGAAGCCGGCTGATATTCAATGAAAAAAACAACAATAGACCCCATAAAGGTTTCCAGTTTTGCCCCAGGGCACTTAAGTATGTTGTAAGGACGGAAAAGCTGGGACAAACAAAAGTGAACGAGTCGAGCATATTATACAACTCGGGTCACCCTTTTCAGGCAGTGGTTTTCACATGGGCCTACAGGCTGACTCAAGCCGTCGACCGTACTTTTAATCTGGAAAGCCGTCTATGAGAAAACACGTTTCAGCCGTAACCACTACAATCCTTCCATGGTATTGAAAATGTCAAAACTTTTCACGATTAAAATCTAATGATTATAAACTAATATCGCTTTTATATTTAGGCTCTATTTACTTGCAAAGTACAAACAGTAGGCGCTGGAAAGTGACATCTTCAGAATTAAAGTCCGACATAGTTATTAAAATTTGGACAACAAAGAGCTTTAAAACACACAGACAGACTGTGGGACGGGAATGGATTCATAATTAAAGTAGTTTAAAAATTTATTTGACTTACTAATTTTTCTTACGGACATGACCTGTATAAATAATTAAAATTTGTAACTTACCTGCTTTCGCTTGTACTTGTTGTTGTGATCATACAGTAGTTTTATTTCGTCCAAAACTGACTTCAATTTCTCTTTCCCGTGTTGATCTTTAGCCAATAATAGGTAAGATCGCCAGTTCGCGGAATCAAACCCCCAATGACATGTGCGGTTTTCCGCGGCTTTGTGCGAATGACCAACGAACTTTGCTGGGCTAAAAAGTCCGTGACAGTCCAGGCATTGGATGCATTTAGCCCCCTCTGACAAGTAAAGCTCAGGGTTAAAAATCCCTTTACATTTCCCGAAGCATTCGTGATACACTTTGAAACTGTTTGGAGAAGGTGGGCTAGAAGAGGGTTCACTTGAACAGTGAAGTAAAGCGTTACAAAGTCTTTCTGCGTCTGTCTTCGTAATAAGTCCACAACTTGGGGCATTTAGAGGCAGAATCCCCGATACCTTTAGATCTTCCAATTGTTCGGGATTACATCGAGAACAAAAAATGTGCAAATCATCACAAACAGCGTTAATTTGCTGTAAACTAAACTCTCGTAAAACAGTGTTTAGAATTTGCGGTAAGCACAGTCTCTTTTCGCCACCTACACGGAAACAAGCGATTTTCTCTCCTTCAAGTAAAGTTTCCACTTTTTCACTTCGTGTAGCGTCCAAGGGAATGAAAAACGGGCTTGGTTGAATCGGGAAAGGAGGGGGTGCTACAAAAGGATCATAATCCATTCCCTTTTCTGATGGAAGTTTTTTCTGGCTAGCCACGACTGCTTTGCGGTATTCGTCCATGTGTACTGGGCTAAGTTTGGATATTTCGTGGGGCCACAGGGCAGTGCCCAGCCCGGGTGGACCATTCAAACTGCCCCCGGCTGCTGTCTGGTATGTCTTCAACACCCGCTGTAAATGGGGGTTGAACACTTGTGAAGCGGCAGGGTCCATCTAGGTAAATTCACCGGTTTCTCCCCCATGTGCTGGAGAAGACTGGCCGACTCGGCTAAACTGACTGCACGTCTAGCCACAACCGACCTTATTTGCATAAATATCTGGCTGTGCTAGCCAACGTGCCCGCCCAGTCGGGTTTGACCTAGTTCCTAGTAGAGTCTTTTAAAAGAAAACTACGACACAAAACCGAATAAAAGTCATAGATTTACGTCAAACAAGACTCACCGAATATTCCCGTCTACAGAATGTAACCAAATCGGCGGAGTAGAGTTGTAGGACGAGCGACAGACTAAAGTTGTTTGTGAGACTTGACTGTCTGCTGTAGTATTGATCGTCTAGAGCCGACTGTGGTATTCCAACAACCTCCCTCCGCGATCGTCTGTCATATTTTTAGCTCACGCACCCGTTTCACTGGGATTCTACGAGGCTCTACACGTAGGGTATCGACTTGTACATTTACAAAACAAAATATTCCCGGAACAAATCCGATTAAGATTACAGCGCACTTGTAAGATTTATAATCTCGTGTGTAATATAAAAGGCATTCCACTGCACATAGAAATATATTTATTAAATGTATCAGTTATTGTTTTATGGAAAAGCCCGAATTAGCGTTTACGTAACTGTAATAACTTAACGATAATTGCAAGTGAGGGCAACAAGATTGGGCCATATTTTAAGCTGGAGACGACGTCGGCATAGTCTGCCAGATTTCGTAAAAGAAAGTAAAAGGTAGGCATATTTGTCATTGAGGAAAAAACAACAGAAATTCAGCGTAGGACGTGTATAAAAGCATTGCAATATTCATTTGCGTAGGCGATGTTGTCTGCCAGCTTTCTCCACTCGGAGTTTAAAGTCGGCACTGAAGATAAAACTTCCCCATCCACTAATCGATCGGCAGGCAGACATTATGGCGGTAACATGTTGTCAATATGCTGTTTTGACGTAAGGCCATAGTTAGAAATGAGAGCCAGAGGCTCACAACCCTTTAAATCAAATGCAGTTAAAGTCCCACCTGGACGGAGAACGTGTTCAGGCCAAGACCCGCCACCAGTCCATGTGTATAAACACCAAATTTACGGGTTACAGAGAATTATGCGTTTTCCCCATGAATGTTTTTCGGTTCTATTTTATATGCTTTATTCTTTAGTGCTGTTGCTTGCAACAAATAAGTGGACGCGACACCGGCCTAGTTAAATATGACCGAACGAACAAATCCAGTTTTTTGCAAGCCGCATTTTCCTCAAAGCTTCCTTATTAATTTACCCGGGTATAAATGGGAGATTTTGAAAGTTGACCAATTTGTTTTGAGTAGCCTATGTCAGTTTTGTGTAGCCTATGTAACACAATACGGTATTTTATAAACTTCAAAATGGCCAATGAAAAAAATCGCAAAAAATATGTGTACCGTATGGTACCGTTTGAAACGAAAAATAAGCCGGCTTCTTCTGAATCATCAAGTATTTTTTTTTTTTTTTCTTATCCTTTAATCTTGAGCTAACAGTTTTTTTGGGCATGCATCGTATATGCCATTTATTGATTTTTTACGCCGCACTCGAGATTATTTCACTTACACTGCGGCCTTGTCAGGTTTAGTGGGGGAGGAAACAGAGCTCATTGCCCGTAAAAAACACACAACTTTCGGTGAGTACCTGGCAACTCTTTCACATTATAATACATGTATGTCATGGAACGCATATAGACGGTGCTGGGTGTATATATAGGCAAAAACCCAACCTTCGACGAGTAACCTACCTGGCAACTTTTTCCCAATATATGTCATGGAACTCATATATATATAGACGGCACTGCATGGGTGTATATATAGGCAAATCCGCATATGTGGGCCAATAACGGAAAATGACTTAATATCAACAGATGAGCATGATCGAACTTATAAATTATGTCGAATGTAGAGTACTATAAATAGCCCAATGTGGAGATGTATACAAAATGATGTTTGGCCAACCTCTTGCAATAACCTTGACTCAAATAATATTTGGCCAAATTCGGCACAACAAAGCATTGCTATCATGGTAAGGTCGGGTAATGCGTAAGTTGATAATCCAAGGCGTTGAACTTTTTGAAAACGTATTTATCTTCAACAAATCTTTTCTTCTCTAGTAAATGTGTGCAAACAATAATATTATAGAAAGTTTTGCGTAAATATATGTGACGTCATCAGGCTCGGCGGTAATTGGGGATAATCTCAAGTGTGGTGTGAAACACCAAACGAACAAATTAGTCTTGCACAGCGGGGCAGGTAACTGAGAAATCCTTGCTGTGCCGGATTTTATATTTTTGTTATTTAGGGTGCAAACATCCCAGATGTAAGATTCTCAACACCATATAGAGGCCGAATTTTCTGGCTATGTGCAGAAATGGATCTTCTGTGATGCAGCACAACGGTATATATGCATGATAACTTGTGTTTGTTATTTGCTAGAACATTCATCGAATCCATATTTTATAACATATTCACAGATAACATTTGCTTGGTATAACAAAACAAAAAACCAACTGTTATACACGAAAAGCTGATATGCAGCGTGGCGGATTACAGAAAAGCAATTTCCTCCCCTGAATGGTACGAACTACATGCGTGGAATGCAGGGCACGTGGGATTTGATTTGCATCGAATGCCGCCATTACTTGGAGATGGTACCATTTCAGTAGTCTGTTTCGCAAAGCGGCGTAGAGTAAGTTTTTACGTAACTGCCATAGCAACCTATACTGTAGAGATACGTTGCTATGACAGTTACGCCAAATATACTTCTACGCCATTTTGTGAAACAGGCTCCAGATCTGTTATGCAAGCGCGCTTCAACTATCTATGGTTGCACATTTTACAAAGTCAGATCCAAATCAGCCAATGAAACATGTCCATTCCACGCATAGGCCTATATTTCAATGGGTACAGATGATCTATGGTTTATACCAAACTGCATGGTTACGTCACCTCGACAAAGTTGGTTGGTTGTTTTAGCTTATCTTGGCGCGTCCATTCGTATGAATGATGTACGCCAGTCTCGACAAAGTGACTATGGTAAGATTCGTCTTCTTGGCCAAAAAAGTTATTAAGACAAGTTTCTTTAGTAGTCTTGTAATAAGTCATCATTGTTTTATTTAAACCTTGTTGATTAGATATACATTCATAAGGACAGGTCGTTTGTATATACAGTGTGCTATATTATTACAAAAATGTTTGAATCCAAAAGTTGAGGCGATGCGGAATTCAATTTGTTCAACTTTGTTCACTTTGTTCAAACAATGATTCGGTGTTTTCGATAGTCAGGGTCTGTTCGTTCTACAATCAAACTAATTAGCTCGAATATAAAATTGTTTGGAGAATAATTGATTATCTAGAATGGAAATTATACAAATCACACGTAGCTTTGTAATATTGAAAAAAAAATTACATAAAGCCTTTTTTACATGACAGAAGAAGATAGGAACTTTCTATTTTTGCCAAAATTTGAATTGGCATCGTTTTTGTCTTTTGAACATGACATTGGAGTTTTAACGAGCCCGGGCATGTACACAAGTGCCCTAAAGATTTGAACCATGTAAACGATCTAACTGTATACATAAATATTTGACCGACTTTATCTGGAGAAACATAAACGAAGGATTTGGGATCCAACACTTACCTGATAGTTTTTGTTGTTTTTTTACTTCAATTCACCGTGTGCTTTGACACCTCCATTTAGACATTTTAAACTTAATTGGATAAACATAATGTGCCCAATGTTTAAGTTTAGTCATTTTACTTGTAGTATAAACTCGTGTAAATTGGGTACCTTAACAAATGTCACAAGGGCTACGGTGACGGGTGTCTCTTTATAGGCTACGTAGCCCGCTTTTGACCAAATGGAGAGCACTTTGTTAAATGCACTGGTTTATTTTCACCAATGGTGATATACGACATGTCTAAACTATATATTACCAAAATGAAAAGTCTGAAAATTAACATCAAAGAAGATTTACCCTGTGTCATTGTGTTTTAATGTTCTTAAATTTAACAATTAGCTGTTCTTTGTCTTAAAGTGGCATGAGCTGCCAAAATTCACGCTTTTTTCATAACTTCTGACCGTCACGACAGTAAGAGGCTTTGAAGGCCATCGAATAACTAAATGATTGGCGTTGGAACGAGGAAAATCCATACAGTATGTGGCCTGTCCGAAAACGTGTTTGAAAAGTAAACAAAATTTATATAACGGCGACGACCATTCATTCATTTAAAGTCAAAGTTATTTCAAAACAATACTTTATCGTACATTTTCGAAACTATAAGTTAAAAAGCGTCCTGAGAAAAATAGCCAATAATTTCAACATTTTGTTTTAAATGCCACTCATGCCACTTTAAAGAATTCTGTTTCTCGCACACATGTAGTTGAAGTTCTTCAAACTCTGTTGCCAAGATATTGATGCCGACCATCATCAATATTTTTGCAACAGAGTTTGAAGAACTTCAACTAGTAGGCCCTACACATGCAGCTCGTGCGAGTAATGGGGGAATTATTGTCGCGAAAAGCGGAGGATATATATTGGCCAATGTTCTAACATTGGGTGTAATATTAAAATGCTTTGTGAAATTCTTTATCTTAATGGCTCATTGATATCAAAGACCATTTTATTCACAAATAAGTGTATATGCCTACATATAGGGAGTCGTTGAGGGGTTGATTTGTTGGGAGAAAAAACATTTAACACGATGGGGATATCTAAAATTAATGTTCACTGTGGTTGGACAGTCTGGGTCGCCCAGATTCAGCATCATATACTTTTATCATAATGTTATGTCGTTCATTATCTCAAAATATATACACACATCAGTCTAACATTGGTTACAATACGAATCCATCCGTCATTATATATCATTTGCTGTAACTGTATATCATTATTTATTGCTTTGTTTTATGTATAAAAGTGGCACAACTCTTGATACACTACAAATATATATTTTTGTCCGCTTGGATATAGCAAAACTATGATATATCTATGTTTCTGGAGTTCATATTAGTGTCGTTGGCCGTAAATATTAATTAATTAAAAGCTCATGACAAAAATCACCCAAAGCATGTTTAGTAATCAGATAAATATTGTTTTGAAAATTCCATTAAATTCTTAATTCAATATTTTTGCTGTAGTTTTTACTTTATTGAGGGATCGTTATATTTTCATGGAATTCATATTGGATATCCGAATGAGATGGACACGTAGATACTTTGCCGATTAAATGCATAAAGTGTAACTTGTAATTTGTAATATCAAATCTGTGTTCTTGGAAAAGGGTGACTTAGAAATTGACATTTTATAACGGTGAACATACTACGAACATAGTCTCACAGTGGGGAAACGCTCCACAGTAGTTCACATTTTTTTTCATAAATTCTGATATAGCCAAGAGAAGTTCAGCGTTTGAAATAAGCCAATGCCTTGAAATATTACATATTAGTAAAGTCAGTAAACTGTGCCAACCAAGATGTGTGCAAATGTGTTCAAATAGCCGGGATGTATAACTGCTTATAATACTACCAATAATCTTCGGCAACTCTTCCACATACAGCAATACACGTAGGTAAACCGATTCCATTTGATTTGACTCGGATTCAAACCCGCGACCCATAGCTGGACTGGGAGGCCATCACTCTGTTGACTAAGCCACCGAGGTCCATGTCCTATTAGAATAGTTCAGATATACACAAAGAAAAAAGTTAAGCACCCCCTGGAAAGTCTGCATCGACCGATAAAATCCTTGGTGTATAGGGAGATTGTTGGCAAACTGATATTGCAGACACCATGCCAACATAAAGGGCAACATTCTGGCCATATGAAATCACCATTAATGGCAATAGGCTATACAATTTATCAGGATATCGTTAGCCAAATTAAAAGTGTATTTTAACAAAATAAAAAGATGCTTGTAAGTATGAAACTTCAGAGTCCATCTGGCTTCACAGGGCGAACATATTGAAGTAAAAATGTCACTTTGAGTGTGTAGAACACATCCCTAGAGCAGAAGGTCAATAGCGAGTAATAACTCCATTACACTGTAGCTTCCAACCTGCGTCTCAACCCTCCAGTGAGACTTCGAATCTGTTAATTGAAGGGATAACTGCGCGGATTTGAATCCTTTAGAGCACATTCGGGATAGGATGGGCAGACACATTCAAGCCCTAGAGCCTAAAGCCCTCACTGCCTCCCAAGCGGTATTGGAGGCAGCTACCCTTTCAACAGATCCGACGTCTAACTGGAGGGGTGAGATGTAGGGAGGCTATACGTACTATTGACCTTCTGCTCTAGGTATGTGTTCTACACACTCAAAGTGACATTTTTAGTTCAATATGTTCGCCCTGTGAAGCCAGATGGACTCTGAAGTTTCATACTTACAAGTATCTTTTTATTTTGTTAAAACAAACTTGATTTGGCTAACGATATCCTGAATAAATCGTATAGCTTATTGCCATTAATGGTGATTTCTTATCGCCAGAATGTTGCCCTTTATGATCACAATCGTTTCTTCAACATCAGTTTGCCAGCAATCCCCTTACACCAATGATTTTATCGGTCGACGCAGACTGGTGGGTGCGTACATTTTTTCTTTGTGTATATTTCATCTGCAATGTACTAAACAAAATGTCTAATCTGTCTTTCTATGTCCTGCGTTCAAAGGGACCTCGAGAATGGAATAAATTATCCCTGCAACTGAAATTAATTAAATCACTTTCACTTTTCAAATCTAAAATCAAATGTTTTCATTTAGAATCCAACCAGTTTCCATAGCCCCATGGAAAATCATGTTTGACAAAAGCCAAAACCCTGTTAAAATAAGTCAAAAATATAAAATTTACACCAGTCGTTTGTTATACATAGTGATACCAATCTAATACAATGATAGATCAAGCCCCATGGGGCTTTATTCCCGCCGGATTTCAATCATGTCATTTATTTTAAATTTTGTCTTTTTTGTATGTATATATATGACATGAGAATATTTGTATATTATCAGTTCTCAATTATTCTGGTGAATAAATCAAATCAAATCAAAATCAAATCAAATGCCCGTCTTGGTCGTGTGGTATCTACAAAGTGAATAACGAGTTCGAGTATTAGCGGACAAATTAGGATAACCGGTAAATAGATTCTTACTTGTACATACATCGCCTAAATCGCTAGTGTAATGTCAGCTATATGGTAGCCCTTTTTGAACTTTGAAAAGAAAATAACCATTAAACTTTTAATTTTATTGCGGCGAACATGTCCTGAATTCGACAACAAAAGATGAATACATAATTTTAAAAAAGGAATTCGTTTATACCACAGATCTGCTCTTGATTCACCTGCAATGACCCACAAAAATACGCAGCATGTCTCTTGAGTAGACGTATAAGAATGCCAAGTCTGCGTACTGGTT
Source organism: Lepidochitona cinerea (assembly GCA_963971465.1). NCBI lineage: Eukaryota > Metazoa > Mollusca > Polyplacophora > Chitonida > Tonicellidae > Lepidochitona > Lepidochitona cinerea. The sequence continues at coordinate 10,740,523 of OZ020560.1, read as the reverse complement.
GACCTCGGGTACATTTCACACGCGGTATAGATTACATGGCTGTCATAGTGGGAGGAGCGTATGATTCACATCAGCGCGATATAGAGACCCAGTTTCTTCGCGGATTCACGCTAGGATGCCTCCATCGCAGACGTTTTGAGGTAAACAACTGTATTCAACCACTAATGGATCCTTTCAAGGAGATAAACAATTTAATAGTATAGATACATCAACGTTTGAATGTCTGTAAAGTGCGCTTCACATAAATTCTCTTCCATCCCATATCTTAACGGCGGGCCATATATTCATGGGATTTTACATAAAAACATGTGATACTATAACTGGTATAACTCATATGATTTACTGTGTCGTTAAAAGGGGAATTGACTACAGTTTTCTGATGTTTGAAATGCTCTGTTCTTTAAGCGGCATTTAGAAGTTGAACTATCAATAAACCCCGTGTTTATTTGAAATGCTCTTTAAAATATCCTTGTACATACGCCATCAAATATGATATTTTCTATTACTTTGTACGTCCAGAAAAAATCTATCTATCTTTGATTATAATATTATTTAATTTGTATGATGCAATATTAAAATATTTAAGAACATTTTTTTTCTGAACACCTGAAGGTGAATTGTTACTGTAAATTGATGAATTAAAAAAAAAAAAAAGCAACCCATTACATTTAAGTTTGCCGTCACCAACCGGGGAAAAATCCTCGTATGTATTGCGTAGACTTCTGAATGCTGTGTTCATTGTTTGAACCAACCATCACGACGCACTGACCCCCCCCCCCCCCCCTCCCGGCGTTTTCATGGCTAGCTTAACGTTATTTTTTAATTCCAAGTAAATATTCACGTATAGTTTGATATCAGGAGAGATATAGAACAAAATTCCTGTAGTCTTAATATCGTTATCAAAGGCAATGGCGAAAGAGTCAAGTCAATATAGTTGATAACGATGTAAGAACTACATCGAAACGGGTAAACACCATTAAAATGACACTGGCTCCTATTTAATATAACCAGAAAGTCTTCAAAACTGGGAGATGGCTCTCAAAGGGCACAGCATTTGATCGATGCATCGTTTAGTAATATACCATCTGGCTATCAATCTCGCACGGTGCGGCAAGAATGATGTGGCCAGAACGGATATCCAAATTCTCAGGAACAGGAATGGCAACGGCGGAGCCCATTGTCGCTGGGGTTTGTCACAAACAACGCCAAAAGTATAAAGGGAAACAACAGTCTGCCAAAAGAGTAAATTGACAAAAAGAAACGTTGGGGCCTTTATTATGCATATTAGTTCCCAGAGTGTCAGTGATTTTCAAGATGGCCAACTTATCTAGTGACTTAACACTTTCTTCCAATACTAGTATGTCAACCTAGAAGAATTGCAATTGTTGTTTATTCTCTAAAATGTAATGTCCCGGTTCGTTATTTATGGAAGCCGAATACGAACATTTTATTTTCGAGCTTCGCGGCCCCGCCAGACTCGCCAAAGCAATTGATTCGCGACTTTACCTGCCAAACACGCCAACCACGCAAATCATTTTTTTAAACATTTCATTTGCGTCCTTCGCTACCTTGGCGAGGCTGGCGGGGGCGAGAAGGTCGCGATTCTATATCATTCGCGACTATCTCGACCTTGGCGGGGTCGCCTAACACGCCAAGGTCGAGAAAGTCGCGAATGATATAGAATCGCGATATTCTCGCCCCCGCCAGCCTCGCAAAGGTAGCGAAGGGCGGGAATGAAATTTAAAAAAAAAATACTATTTTTTTATAAAGTTGATTAGCGTGGTTGGCGTGATTGGCGAGTTTCGCGGGCTAGAGAAAGTCGCGAATCATTTGCTTTGGCGAGTCTGGCGGGGTCGCCAAGCACGCGAACTAAAATGTCCGTATTCGGCTTCTACAGTTATTCACTATATTGTTGAACTATAAACTACAACCCCTCTGACTGCCGGTTCGTTATTCACTATATTGTTGAATCTTAAGCTACAATGTGAAGTTAGCTCCTGTTTCCCGGTTCGTTATTCACTATATTGTTGAGCTATAAACTATAATGTGAAGTTAGCTCTGGTTCCCGGTTCGTTATTCACTATATCGTTGAACTATAAACTATAATGTGAAGTTAGCTCCTGTTTCCCGGTTCGTTATTCACTATATTGTTGAACTATAAACTATAATGTGAAGTAAGCTCTGTTTTCCAGTTAGTTATTCACTATATTGTTTGTAATATAAATTATATGAAGATGAATTGTGAGGTTGCCTAACGATTCACGGTTCAATGATTCATTGCAAATAATGAACCAGGAACTGCCAACTTAACAGCTCAACCCCGAACCGATTGAACTCAGACATGAAATACAGACTATATTAGCTGCATAGATTTATACTCGCACTGAGTAAGTTTTTGATGAGAGCTGCACGGGTAATGTTTTTTTTTCGCTGAAGCTAGAAATTCCAAACAGCAGGCATAACCCCTACTGAGTTTTTGACGGTCTCTCGAAAGCAATAAAACTCATAAGGTATAAACATCCTCCTTTCATATCTGTTTTTCTATTTTTGAAGTGTTTTATTAACTACAATATTCAGGTAGTACGTATGGGGCTTTTTTCTACTAGATTACCTCTAGTTAAAAATAGTACCCCTAAATCACCATGAGAATTCCGACTGTTTGTATGGAAGCCTGGAAAGGCCATTTACTTGAGACGTGGGAGTAGGAAGATGAACTTTTGAGGAAATTTCTATGGTAATATACCGGCAAAAAGTTTCTTAACTACCCAAGTTAAAATACAGCATAAATGTACACTAAGGAACAGAAAGAAAAATCGAGTAGATACGCTAATTCAACATCAGACATAATTGAGATAATGACATAAGCCTAGATCCAACTTGAGGTAACATTTTGCGAACTTTGGGTTACGGTTATCCCTGAGTTCATTCAAGGACTCGAAGAGCATCTTTCTCAAATGATACTACTGTAAAATATTTCCATAGTTTTTGTTAACCATATTACCTCTCTGTACTTGGTTTGTCGAACTCTTATTTGATAATGCGTTTTTGGCACATATTCTGAGTTGAAACATCTTAAAGGCGCTATTTGGGTCTTTGAATTAACCCAGGGATTATGGAAATTAATCCATCTGTAAGTGGTTTGTACGGACAGAACTTTAATTGATCACGTGACAATGTTACCTATATAACTTACATGGATTGTGGTTTATTACAACAGCTTATGATTGGGTATAAATGTCTAAATGATATGCCCCTTTTTAACACAATTAGAAACTTGTCTCCGTGGTTATTTTAGACTAGAAGATTTTCCCTGTGCCCGTGTGTTATAGTGTTCAAAAGTATATATAACTTACATGTGTGTCTAGACAGGATTATATTGAGGAGGTAGGACAGCAGCTAAACAACCCTTTATTACCAAAATACTTGATAAGGAAATAAGGCCTGAAAATGTTGGAAATTGCAATAGAATTCTTCTTTTTGTTGAAGAAAAAGTCTATCTTGATAAAAAGCAGTATTGCTCTTTGGAATCTGACCTTAATTCTAAAAACAGGGTCCTCTATATTTTGAAAATACACAAACCCATTGAAATATGACCCAAGCCTTCAATGCTCCCAAGGCGTCCTCTTATCTCTGATTGTGGTAGCGAACGTTAAAGAATATCAGAGCTAATTGATTGCTATCTAAAACCTATATTGAATTGGCATGTTAGCTTTATCAAAAATACTGATGATTTCTTGCCAAATTATCTTTCCAGAAAATTCTACTGACTAGGGCCAAACTCCTGTCTGTCGTCAACCTAATGACATATCATAGGTTGTAGTTTATTGTAACAGCTTATGATTGGGTATAAAGGTCTAAATGATATGCCCATTTTTAACACAACAAGAAAATTGGTTATTTAGACAAGAAGATTTTCCCTGTGCCCTTGTGTTTTAGTGTTCAAAATATATAACTTAAATGTTCATAAATATATATAAGTTAAAAGTAATTCCATGAAGTTCAAGTTTTTCAATACAGACCATAAATCCACTTTGGGTAGGTACATGTAACTTGTAGGACATAGATGTTTACTTCAATAGAGTGCCAATTAGCCAAACATTATGGGATCGTTACAAAAGAAGTTACTACGTGTACTCGGTTTATCTATGCGGTATATATTGGACCTGACTATATTTTCATTACTGTTTACCCCGATAGTCCTACCTGACTATATTTTCATTACTGTTTACCCCGGTAGTCCTACCATGACTTTCCAGGATTTGATAACATATAATTATAACATTTTTGGTTCTCCTCTTGCATTTCCATTGGTAAAAAGTGTTTATACTCTCTCCACAGTCAATTTGACCTACAATATCGAGAGGACAGAAAATGGCCACAGATCAAAGGATAGAACACGCCGCAGTATCTTATCTTTAACTGAAAATTTAAAGGATAGCACATGCGCAGTTTATCTAATTGAATACGAAACTAAAAAGTATGTTATACAGAGCTGACAGTGCCCATTTTGTATCACCCTAGTGTGTTGGGCTGTATACATCCTAGGCCAAAGTGGACCGTTGAGATTAAGCTAATAGACAGTCACAAGAGCTTTGAAAAGTAATATAACCATTGATGTCCGCCTATGTAAAGAACAATAAAAAACAGGGTGCAAAATTTACCTCCGCAACCGTTACATTTTACATTGATGATATATTATTATTTGTTCACGCGAAACTGAAAACCCTGAAAATCCAGTAATGTAACCCAAAATATTTAAAAAGACAAATCCACCATAAGACCACTGGGGTCAAACCGTCCAACATGGTCAAATATGACCGATCTGTGTAACTTTGACCGACTATGTAAGCAGAGTTCAAAGTATGAAAGACAACCACTCAAGACATCTAAGAAAAAGAAGTTCAAGTATATATATATAATACCTCTTTTTAACACAATAGGAAACTTGTCTCCGTGGTTATTTTATACAAGAAGATTGTCCATGTGCCCGTGTGTTTTAGTGTTCATAAATATAATAATGTATACTTTATATGTCTACAACAACACATGTTTATAAGTAGAACTCCTGACGCCAATGGCGAAACAGAACAGGTAAATGCATACATGGATTGCCATCTGTCTCTTCTGGACATTGGAGAGCACTTGAGTTCCCGGTTAAAATACTTTATCAAAGAACGTTTAAGCTTCGGATGGAATACCATATCCCATCTACATTTAAATATTTATGATTCAACACAATGGAGGTAATAAAACACACGAAAGTTTATTGATCAACGTTTTCAGCGAAGCCATGCGTGATCAAACATACATGTTAGTCGATAAATGGTGACAAAGGGCTTCCGTACATGTCTTCAATACTTTATGGCACTTGCGTGCAAATGGGGTCATCACGCACGAGTAAGTTTCAGTGCAAGCCACGTTTTGAGATGCAGCCAATCATAGCGCTGCGTACTCATTGCCAGTGAACCACGCGCTAAAAAGAGAATCTGTAAAAGACATGTGGCAGTGTGGTATCTTGACTGTTGCTAATGTCTGTTAAATGTCCCAGTTTCGACTGCACATGCTGTCTACTCCAGAGCGAACATTCCTGCTAATTAACCTTATCTGGTTTAAGTTTTTTAACTGAATTCGTGTGCCGTTTAGGCTGGTTGGCAAAATGGACGTTTGCTTACGGTCTCTTGTAACGCCAACAGCCTGAAGGCTACGGTACCTTAGCCCAGGATAACCATGCTGTGCACCAGTTGACTTAACGTCATATGGTACAATATTTGAACTTAGTCGATGGTTGCTGTGGTCATCATTTCTTTTTTGTTGTTGTTGCTTTCTCCTGTCGGCAAGAATAGGCCCAATTCTCTTATATATGCCTGTTCTTAAAATAAGTCGTACTGGCACATAGATATAATGATTTGCCACCAGGTGGCGCCTCAACATGAAAGAATTCCATGTAATTCTAATGTGAGCGTCAGGAAAGTGGGGATAGAACGGCCCGACCAATCTAAAAGTATAAAGCCATTTTATTCCTAAAGCCGAGAAGACCAGTGACTCTAACGCCCAAACGGGCCATTGGTCTTGGGGTGTAAAGTTCACCCCCGAGGTATGATCATGTGACTTATAATCGTTTGGCAAACAACATCATCATGAAATTCAACCTGACATTCACTCACATTTACCCTCTTTTGTATTCTTCTCCTACATAAATAAATAGGTATACATATAGTTATATCCAACATTTCCGACACGAATAACTAACGAATAACACCACGTAGAGGTTATAGCAATAGCCAGTACAAGGGGATCCCAGTCCGCTTAGACTTGATTTCGTCACAATGGGCCTACTTCGTGAAATCTCCGTTTTCGTTACTTGTTCAACGTTTTTTTAATTTCAAGTAAATATTCACTTATATAGCATGATGCTAGAATTGTTATATCTTTTTTAAAACTTTTGTTTTTTGTTTTAAAATTGTTACCCAAGCTGGTATGTGATAATTCCTACGCTATATGTTGTGTTTAGACGTACGAGATCGATCACGTGTAAAGAAGATTTAGCGAGAATACGGTCGCGGTCCCACTAAAAACACCTGTAATGAAGTGTTCGCTAATTAAAGAAACCTGTTATAACCATTGAATGATTCCTTCACTTTCGTGTGACCAACCATACTTCCCACCAAAGCGGTTATTAATTCCCGAAAACAGCAAATTCGCATATACGTTGTAAATATGCACTTGCCCCCAAAACGGATCTAGCATATAGTTCGATGAAGTCATAACTGGGCCCCTTTTGACAATGCGGTTTTACTTAATCATGATCGTAACTGCCTCAAAAAGCTACATTGGAGACTGTATGTAGGCCTACCGTTGCAATATGTAAGGATCAACCTAAGCCAAAAAGCCTTGAGTAACAATTTAGGGACCTCTCAAAATGCTTGATTCAAACTCCTTGTAGAAAAATCCACAAACAGTTATCAAGTCTCTTTCTGGAAACAGGTGCACGTTGTTATGTAACTAGAGTAAAGTGTGTTTATCTAAAAATCTTCACTTTTAAGGTAAACGAACGTAGATCTTATGACCCTTATGGTTCTTGTTAATCGAGAAAAGACCATTGACCGTGGGCGTCTACATTATCCTACATAATAAAACTTACATGTCATATCTTATTGGATAACTACAGGAATTCAAAACTTGTAAAAATACTCCCAAATACGTCAGTTTATCTGTCCTGTTATGTATTATTGTTTAAATTAAATTGTGTATAAAAATAGAAAATACATTAAAGTGAGCTTTGTTTTGAATGATGTAGGTTATAAAAAGTCAAATTACATTCGATGACTTGCTGAGATATATACGATCCAATATTACATAGCTGATTCGGAAATATCTCACGGCGACAAGTTAACCATGCCCAGACTGCAGTCAAACATTTCTAGTTTTTTTCGATTTTCTCGTCTCTTATTCTCTGGTATTGTTTACCAAAAACTGGTTGAATCGGAATGTTAACCGACTACTGTATGACACGTGTCTCGGCTATCTCAGACACTAGACTGTTAATACCGCAGAAATCCTCAAGGACTGACCGCGATGCTTCGCGATATTCTGGCGCCTACGCGATTCTACAGAACATACCAAACACGCGTTAACACATTATGGCCGCGTATGTTATGTCTAGGCAATATGAGAATTGTATCGCCTTGGCTCGCTCTCATGGGAGTCGGTCCAACATTGTGCTTTTTAGCAACATATAAACTATTTTAAGAAGAATACAAACTATCCTGAGTACAGTCAACGCAAACCGGTAGGCATTCCCATAATGCAATGTAATGAAATTATTAGCACCAACTTCTATAGCGTTAAATGGTCAACGGCATTGCTCACGGGTTTGTACAACACCAGTTTGTAAGATCTAATAGTCAGGCCTAAACTCCCGTGTATGTGTCTTCTACCGAGGTACCAAATTATATATTTTCGCGTACTTTTCCCATTATCATATTTCGTTTTATCTCATTTTATCCGACATCCTGCCATAGCTGAAGATCTGAACAACTTAATCAATATATTATTCAAAATATGTTAGAACATTCTCCTGACGAAAGCTGTCTGCCTTCAACATATTGAAATAGTATGGGGTATGGTTAATTACAACAGCCTATGGTTGGGTATAAAGGTCTAAATGACATCCCACCCTTTTGAACACCATTAGAAACTGTCTCCATGGTTATTTTAGTCAAGAAGATTTCCCTGTGTCGTGTTCCTAAATATATAAACTTTTACAACTAACGAAAAACGTATATTGATGGATTGGTTTATGTGTTTATGAACGATTGAATACTGGTTGACTCACACGGCGGCATTAACAAGCTGGTAGAGGAAGACACTGAGACGGCAGATAACCTCTGACCTTTCACTGACAGCGTACCTGGCTCCCAACTACATGTACCATCCAACAGTGGCTTGCCTCGATCGAAACAATTTAACGATTTTTCTTCAAATTTTCTATATGTGATTTGAAGTTGCGACTTATATTAACTCAATTTATCGATACGATTTTAGCTATCCCAACTTTCCAGGAAGTCTAACCTACGGATCCAACAAATCTGAATATTTCCATGCTATCTTTTTGATAAATAACTCGAAGGGTCGACATTGCAACCCATCTCTCGGGTAAGGTAGGAAAATCTGATTGTTCTTGTAACGTTCTGGGGCCTGCTTCACACAGCCGCGTAGTGTAAGTTTTTACCTATTGTCATGGCAACCCATACTGTAGAGATATGCTGCTATGAAATTTACGCCAAAAAATACATCTACGCCGTTTTGTGAAACAGGCTCCTGGCCAAGCTTCCTTTTTCAATGACTATATAGCTGAAATAATCTTGAGTACAAGGTAAAGTACCAACAAATAATGTCAGGGTATTGATTTTATTGACTTCCTGACCTTAGTTTTACTAACAATTGTTTCAAATAATTGAGTTCAATGATGAGTATCAGGAAGGAATGTCGTCCTATCATCATCATCTGTCAAGGGACATGAGACATCTGAACCAGATTCTCTTACCGCTATAACGACCAACCGGTTCTGTTTGAATTCAATTTCAAAACCGAACAATGCTTTTTAGAAACATTTAAGGCAGTGCAGAAATTTAAGCCTGGTACGTTTTCTAACGGTTAAAAAAGGGATAGCAGATTTCCATGTGCAACTGGCATTTCTTGAATAATTCTGCACAACTGCGTACAAACGTAAATCAAGACGCTATTTAGTAGATGATTTTTTCCAATCCAAAATCAATAGCTGCCTATAGTGGTTCAGGATAAAAGGTCCTACCTAGATTACCTTCTATCACATAGGTCTTAAACAATATCACCATTCTGCATCAAATCGCCACAAAAAAAAAACGAATGCAGAGAATTCGCTCCAATTTTTCAAGAGCGAATTTCAAAGCGTAGGTTTAAAAGCTATACCCGTATTTCACAGGTCTGCAGGCTGTAGCTGGATTACTGCAGTTCTTATTTTGCGAGCTGTTCGCCTCACTCATTAAGAAGCCGCAAGGGATTTATCGATTTCAAGAGTACTTTTTATCGCTTGAAAGTTCGGCGAAAGAAGAGCTAGCATTTAAGCTCGAGGTAATGTCAAAAGACAAAAAAAGTTTGAGGAATGGATATTTCTTGCTGCAGGCTTCGATCATTTGCAGTGAAAATGCCATACGTTCGCTATATAACAGCAGGAATTCAAAATGGCCGTCAGTCTAACTTAAGATGGGCGGTAATATTAAAGCTCAGCAGACGCTCACTTGAGGTAGTGCAAGATGCACAATCCAGATCATGAAAACAATTTAGTTCAGAGTAAAATGAGTCTCGTCTAGAAAACACTAATTTAGCAGATACTTCAAGGGATATTTTTATTTCCTTACATCATTACTGTTAATAACATATGTACATACATGTATGATGAAAATGCAACAACATTCAGAGGAATACCGAATGATACAGTCGATAGAGACAGCGAATCCATTAATCCAACAATCAGTCGATCAAGCAAAAATTAAAAAAAAAAAAAAAACAGCTATCAACAGGTTCTGTTTGAATCCAATTTCAAAACCGAAAAATGTCTTTTAGAAACATTTAAGGCAAGGTAGAAATTTAAATCTGGTAAAACTGTTAAAAAATGGATCGCAGATTTCCATGTGCAACTGACATTTCTTGAATAATTCTGCACAACTGCGTACAAAAGTACATCAAGACCAAGTAAATGAAGTCAATCGACCAATCAGGATCATTTGGCAATGGAAACCATCAAACTTACAGCGCCCAATCAGGATCATTTGGCAATGGAAACCATCAAACTTACAGCGTTCAATCAGGATCATTTGGCAATGGAAACCATCAAACTAAGAAACAGTCATTCGGCACATTAGTTAAGTAATCATAGTACTTCTTGAATATTTTAAAGCATTTATAGAAATTGCCGATTGGGGTTTTCATTCGATCGACCTATACGGGAGATTTGCTATGTTGTCGCCTAAAATCCTCCGGTCAAAGTGCCTGGTCCCAACCCCCACTAAAACAAGCGCGAAGAAAAAAAACCAATACATCGATTTAAAAATTAAAACGCTCTTCTTTATTAGTAAAAATTAGGATTTAATCCTTTTAAAGCTATCTTTATGTGTGGATATTTGTGTTTCCGGGCCGTGTTTTGGTGAAAATCGATAACTCCAATCTTGATGAGATCACGAAAATGTTGAACAGTATAGAAACTCTTAGTTCTCAAATCTAGAAAACATTGTTAGCATATGAAATTAAATATTCTCGTACAAAGATGGAATTCAACTACATTGTTATGAGTTAGGAATGAACTGATTGGATGAAATTATTTTCATTTATTGGAACATGGCATGAAACAAATACTATTGGTAAAATGTTTTCTTTATTTATTTATCTTGAGCAGAGCTGCATCTGTATTTCTTCTAACAATTTCACTAAAATGTTTCAAACGGAAAGCGATAAATAATTTATCAAGATCCAAAATTCTGCTCCATTCCCTCGAGATGAAATTTTCCTGCACAGTCATTTTTTCTTACCCCTCTGTTGGATAACCCGATCACGTGATTGAGCCATGGGACAGTAATTATATTTGTAAAATGAAATACTTTGTCCTTTCTCCAGACTTAACATGTGATAAATCAGAACACGATAAAAAAAGTCCCAATGTGCATTAATGACTGCATAAAGGCGAAGCATTTTGTCCGTCTTTAATTCATCTTTGTCAGCCCATAGAAAGGAAATCAATTAAAAACACGGAGGGAATCTGGAGGCGGATTTACGGACTTTCACTAATTAAGTTACAGTTGCCAGTGGAACGTTAAATTTCCACTGCTCATTTTTTTATTTTTGTTTTTCTATGAGATCATTATGTGTTCAGGCCTAAAGCATAATTATCAAATGGAAAGAGATCACATCAGACGGATATTGAAAAATCAAATTAACAAGGGCTGGATGTCTGGTTATGCTGTAACGTCATTCTCATTAACCACTCCATTTACACAAGCCTTGTCCAGTGCTATTTGATCCAACCCCCCTATTTGATTAATTACTTTTTCTTTGATTTATTAGTTTACGACTAATCAATTTGTTCATTTCTACGATCAGTCAATCAAACGATCACATTGCCAGTGGATTGAGATTATTCATTCTACAAAACACACATAGTCCTTCCACAATGAAATCAAAACGAAATTAGCTTAACGAGATTCTTGGTTGAGACTTTCACTCATTATAAAAAGAGTTGTCATGCATACTAGTTTCTTAGCCGAGAAATCTTGTCTGTGTGGTTTTTCTGTGGTGCAAACGTCAGGGAGTGTATGTTAGATTCTCAGCACCATAGAGGCCGATTGTTCGGGCTATAACGTCAGGGAGTGTATGTTAGATTCTCAGCACCATAGAGGCTGATTGTGGGGGGGCTAACTAGTTTCTATGAAACCCGCCATATTTAAAATCTCGTCATAATTTCTATACAGAACAGTTTATGTCCTCGAATCCTTCTACTGATACATCTTCCAAACCGATATAGAAGTTAAAATATAGATTAACATACGCTCTATATTAATAGAATAGAATAGAATAGAATAGAATTTTATTTTCAGCTTAGGCAATGTTGCCTTTCGCCTAAACAAATCAACAGGTATGTATACAGACATTCATAAGGTGTAGACGTTATACAGATCAGTGAGAACAAAATTAAAAAATACTATTGAATAGAATTTAGCTGAGACCGTCTTAATTCAAATGCTTCTTTGGCAAATCTAGCTAACATTCTCAGGCGTTTACTTGGACACGACTGAAACAATTCCTGACACTTAAACATACTCGGTCGCTTTAAATAATAGGTTTTTAAATACTGACATCTGATATTGTTATAAAGAGGGCAAACAAATATAAAATGAAATTCATCCTCAACTTGATTTAATGTACATAATTGACAAATGCGATCTTTACGTTCCATTCGATTTGGGCCATGCCGACCAGTTTCCACTCGTAAACAATGAGAAGAAGTTATTAGGCGTGTTAGTACGCTTCTTTGATTAACATTTGTAATTTTTGACAAATAATCTTCAAATCCGAAAGAGGTTTTAATAGCTTTGTAGAAAATCAGTCTGGGTGACTCAAGGCATGTATACCAATTCGTAATGTAACAGTCTTTTACTCTAGTTTTAAGTTCTGACAAAAATAAATTAACTCGAACAGAACCAGGGAACAGAAAAACATCCGCAAAGCCATACTGTGATAGGATATTTTCCACAACACACAACCAGTTTTTGTTGCCTTTAGATTTACTTAGTTTATCGTAGCAGTTAAGAAGAATACAATTATCTGTAGATTGTAATTTAAACCAGTACTTGATCATACGAACGATCCTGTTTGTGTATATAGGAAAACGCCCTAGCTCACCGTACACAGCGGCATTTGGGGTCGACAAATTAACATTAAGCAGTAATTTACAGAATTTTCTATGAACTCGTTCACTCTGCTCTGCTTTCTGGTTTCCCCACAATTCACAGCCATAATTCAAGACAGGAAGAACAACTGTATCAAACAACTCAAGCGCGGTTTTCATATCAAGTTTTAACTTTTTAACGTTTGAAATCACAGAGTGCATGGAGCGAACTCCCTTATCCGCTAATGTAGTCTGGGCCACATTAAAGTTGAGACGTGATGTCAGAACGAGACCAAGGTAAGTAAAACTATCTACGATTGCCAGTTGAAAATTGCGATAATGCCAGTTTTCCGCATTTAAAAGTTGGCCACCTCTACGAAAGACCATGCACTTTGTTTTTTCAACGTTAACTTCAAGACCCCATTCAGAGCAGTATTCTGAAAGAGTATCCAGAATATTTTGTAGACCCGGTATGGAGTTAGAAAATAATACCAGATCATCAGCGTATAGCAGCAAATAAATGGTTAGTTCATTTAGTTCTAAACAATTATCAGTATGTTGCATAAGAAACGTTTCCAGATCATCGATGAATAAAGAAAAAAGAATAGGAGAGGTTATCTCCCCTTGTTTTAGACCCAGCTGACTAAAAAAATGACCAGAAAATATATTATTGTGTTTAATACAACATCTTACTTTGGTACGGAAAGTAGTGCCAGGGAAAAAAAATAAATAAAAAATCGTTTTAACGAATTTCTTGAGCTACTAAAAATAGAATCTAAAAATAAAATTCGTTATAACGATTTTCTATGTGAAAAAATCGTTTTAACGAATTTCTTGAGCTACTAAAAATAGAATCTAAAAATAAAATTCGTTATAACGATTTTCTATGTGAAAAAATCGTTTTAACGAATTTCGTGAGCTACTAAAAATAGAATCTAAAAATAAAATTCGTTATAACGATTTTCTATATGAAAAAAATCGTTTTAACGAATTACTTGAATTACTAAAAATAGAATCTAAAAATCAAATTCGTTATAACGATTTTCTTGTTTCTATTTTCAGTCCTTTAACAAAATCGAAATAACGAATTTTAATTTTAGATTCTGTTTTTAGTAACTCAAGAAATTCGTTAAAACGATTTTTTCACATAGAAAATCGTTATAACGAATTTTATTTTTAGATTCTATTTTTAGTAGCTCAAGAAATTCGTTAAAACGATTTTTTCACATAGAAAATCGTTATAACGAATTTTATTTTTAGATTCTATTTTTAGTAGCTCAAGAAATTCGTAAAAACGATTTTTTATTTATTTTTTTTCCCCTGACACTAATAGGCTTCCGTACTTTGGCATATATACTCTTAATTATATTAAAAAGTTTACCGTCAATACCTAATTTAGATAATTTATGCCACAAAAGATTCCGATTCACCGAATTAATGCTACGTGGGCATATACGCAGCACATTCGACATTCTGTTTTGTTATAAACAATATATATATAGCTTAACAGCTCATGATTCCAATTAAATTTATCTCGTAAACCTGGGAACAAATAGTAATACAACCGGTATATGCCTATGATTTAGTTATGTGATATTGTAGCAGCTCCGCCCCCGTTTAACAAAAACTAGCCTAGATTGCAATCGTGCAGACAAGAATTTAGTTCTTGGCAGACATTCAGAAAAACAAGTCTCTGTTAGTAATCTGTATTGGGGATTTGCATATGAGGGTCGTCGACTCTCTCACTGACCGAGATTCTGACTTCTCTCTCTCACAAAACCCCGACTAATGTCCCTTTTAAAACAGCCGGGAGTATTTTGTTCCCGTATGTCTGGTTGCTTTAGGCAGCTATTCTACTGGTATCGAAAATCGCTCAAGATATACTGTACATGATGGGTCCTACATATTTATTAGAGATTAACAAATTATCTATCATTACAAAGTAATTTTGGAAGTCCAAGGAGCATTTCACGTTCGAGACATCCGATCACCTTCTGACCGCCATCCGGTATCCATGATACAGACATCCCCGGGGGAGGTGGCAAATGACCGTCAATAGACGCCATTCAAAGTTTATGCAAAGGTGACGACAATGCTTTCGACTTCTAGATTGAATTTTTTTTAGATTCTGAACAACCAGATCTGTTGTTGACCACAATAATTTGTACAATAATCAAACCATATTTACAAAGCGTCTATGAGATTAATTCAACACACGGTGCATGATGTTACAACAAAATATTGTGTAAGTGATAATGTGTGTTCTGTTTTATTAGGATTAGATCAGCAGTTTTGTTAATAAACGGTTCGTTGGAATTTCTATCGAGAAAAGGCTTCTTGTTGATACGAAAATGTCGATGTAGTGAAAATGCAGAGCATTGCATCCAGTATTTGATTGATTACTTAGTTTATCACACATTCGAAATTCGAGAACATGACACTTTAGGAATAATATACCATTTTGGCGTAAGAATTGACGTGCGCAAAAGCCTCTGTGTATGACAAACTGACGCTAGATTGAGTTCTTGGATCAATCTGACGTTAGAATCTAGCTCATTTTGTCTATGGCGCAATGCGATAGGGGAGTGTCACATCGCCTGCAACAGAGAAATGACGCCAATGCCATACAATTCGAAAAACATGTTCTAAGCCGAAAGGGTCTATTCCCGATGCTACCTGTCGTATTTATGATCACGAAAACACACGGGTATAGGGAAAATCTTCTTGTCTTGCTACCTGTCATATTGGCATGGCTTGTCATAGTTTCTCTACAGGAAGTCGGCCATGTTTTTTTTTTAAATCTTAAGATTTATTTTAGAATTTTGTCATATTTTCACTTCCAAAAAGGTTAAAGTTTTAATTGGCTTTTGATCCGTCCTAACATATATTTCCCTACATATTATTATCAAATTTTATCAAATATCATTAAATATAAGGCTTAATGTCAACATTAAGATTAGAAGAATCGCGTTGTCTTGATTTCCCCAACTAATACCAAAGTAGCTGGAATCTTGTATTTGATAGATATCTAATGCCTTAACTCCCGTGCGAATTCTAGGGCGACAATTTCAAGCCCTAAAGCTATGAAAATCCTTCAAATTCAAACTACCGCTAAGGAATTACTTTAAGTTGAGGGGATATGAAACAAAGACAGATATATAGAACACACCGAGTCCCTGTTGAGAAGCGCGATGACAACGTGGATATTACATGCCTTCAGCATCATCTTCCAACATTATTGTCGTTTTTTGGACTTGTGACACCACCGGGAATAATGGTTAAATTGTCGATATTATCTGCGGATGGGATTGAAGGGGGAGGGGGCTTTTAGGGGCAACACTATCAATGTCACACATACACAAGCAAGACAACTCACAAGCAGACAGACAGGATTGGCTGGGTAATAGGCATGTCATATAACCCATGTCTACCGAGATATATTTTCATTTAAATTACCTGTATGGACAGACAGACGTAAACAATTTTATATTCTCTCAAAAATTCGGTGACTGGGTCAAATAGTACTCTAAAAACATCCCGCCACGCATGCGCACTGGTCATACTAGCGGTCTGTTAAAACTCATTGAGACGAGCGATGACAAAACGCCTGGACTGGAAAAATACCAACATGTTGTCTACTTATGTAAATCAGTCTGACTCATGAGTTGAAAATCATATTAAGATATACAGTGATACCAGAAGTCGGTGATACCAATAGCCGTATAGATTCATGTCCAGGCGCATCACGGTAGCATAGAATATCTTCCTAGCTGAAGTCCCGAGTAAAACTCCAAAAAAGCAAATATAAAAGTTGAAAATATATAGTATAGCCTTAATATGTATACATTTTAGAAAGCGTATATTACTTATTACACATCAAGCCTATATTTGATTGGAGGAAGACAGGAAAAAAACAAAATATCAAAATAATAATAAATCACAGCAAGCTATATCCTGAAGCTGTACAAAGATTTATGTAGAAGATTTTCCATAAAGTATTTATAACAAGACGCAACGAATGAAAAATAACCAGCACGTGTCTGTTTACGTAAATAGTTGCATTTATTGATCTATTTTTCCTCACATTGTACACCCACGTTCTCCAGCATTAACGTCAGCTCACACAAGGTACAACCACCTCATCAACTGAACAGCAATGTGACTTTTTTCAAGAATATGATATTTTTTAAGAATATTATACGAGATCGCGATATACAGACCTCCATCCATGTGGGATAGTTGTCTGGAACATAATAGGTTTGAGCATTCCGAGAGGCCTAATACACAGTCCGTTTTCCTATTCCAATGTACACCCGACAAGGCCATTATATCGGACGCGCAAAAATGTGGCTTCATTTTTTTCAAGAATAACTAAACACAATTAAGCCCGGTACCGGTACCCAAATAAAAATAGACAGTCCTCATAAACAGTCAGTTTCGGTCAACTGGCGCGATTTCCTCGCACCTTTCATGAAAGAAGTACCGTGCAATCACAAGAACTGGGTTTGAAAGATCGCGCGAGAAAAATGTGATAGAGAAAATTAAAAGCTTTGTGCAGCCACATGTCATTTTCAGAAAGAAACGAATTAACAAGCACTAATAAAGATAAACAAATAAATGTTTGAAATAACATATATCAAGTGGACAACAACAGCAATTAAACTTCATTAACAGACTTCGACAAATGCTTACCAGCATATGTTCATTAACAATTTCTGCTATGGGTTAAATGTTATAATAAACCATTTGAATAACCTTTTCTACATATTTACCAGTTACCACCGGAAGGTCGTGGTTTTCTTCCGGGCATAGAGCCCGGTTTCCTCCCACAATAAAACTGGCAACGCCGCCATATAAGTGAAATACCCTTGAGCGTGGCGTAAAACACCAAACAATCAATCGATCAATCTATATGATATATCTCTTTTTAACACAATTAGAAACTTGTCTCCGTGGTTATTTTAGACAAGAAGATTTTCCCTGTGCCCCTGTGTTTTAGTGATCATAAATATATATTTATGCTAGGAGTCTCAAAAAAAAAAAATGTAGATTCGTTCTGATAAGTCACACAACTGAATTTATTTAAAAGAAAAAACAAAGACACGAAATTAACAAGCATCTTTCCTGAAAAAGGTGCGTTTTCCAACTATTAAGAGCATTTTGACAACCGCTTTGCGTTAACATGTGACTGCATTACAAAGTCAATGTCTGACATTGCATTTTTCACATACATTTTTTCCGTGTAAATCTGGCGATTTGACCAACAACTGGTTGTGATGATCACGTGTATGTCACCGTAATTTCTTTAAAGGCACACTTGCCGCGAAAATCAGGAATATTGTTTACATTAAAAAAGAAAGACCGTTTTCTGTATTTTTCCCAGACAATATAAGTTAGGAACTTTCTATTTTTACCAAAATTTAAAAGTTTGGACGTCACTTTGTATTTTTAATTTGAATTTTAAAATTTGAATTGTTAGGTACCCGTAACGTAAGCAAACCAAACTGCTCGCAGGGGCGATTTTATGTTTCAGTCGAGTGAGTGAACTGATGGTACAGTATAATTTTACGTAGGCCTATTTATCTGAGAAATACAGACTGACGATCGGTTAACAGCGACTGGCAAAGCATGCTGATAATTGTTTGAGTGTAAACCACAGATGAAAAGGCCTGAAATGAGGGTAATCCAACACGAAAGTTGACCGACACTGATCGTTGTTGTTGTAATCAGGCTTCGATTCTTCGTTTGTTTTTCACCCCATTTCTACATTAGACATGTTTCATGTGTCCTATGTTTAAGTTTAGTGGTATTAGTCGTAGTAAGCTCATGTAAATTGGTTTTCTTAGCAAATTTAAACAGGCTAAGGCGGCAAGTGGGCCTTTAAACTATGTCAAACCTAGATAAAACCCCGTACCAGTCTCTCTAAAAAGTAAAAAAAAAAAACCAAAAAAAAAACACCAAAACAAAACAAAAAACGTCGCTTTAAACGTAATGGGCTATGTTCTAAACATTTTTTTAAAAGAATAAAGTTAATTTGAGCAAACGTTCCACAATTATTTGGAATATTTTGGTGTTCGGTGCATTTCTTATTGTACGCAGCCACAACGCATGTCACGTGATCAGTTTTTGACCTGTCAGATTGGAATGAAGTGTGACGTCATTCGATATATCGATGTGACCTTCACCGATCGAGCCAAGGCAAACTTTCTTGTTTTGGCTATTGAAGTGGGATTCGAACAGGTGCCCCATTGATCGAAGGTCTGTGTCAGATTGAGAGAATGTCACCTTTCGGACTGAGCCAGATTACAGATGTCATTTGACGTGCAGGATATTGTCATTATTTTTCCCATTAAGTACAAATAAATGTATCGATATAAGATTCAGATTATCCCAAGTTGATAGTTTGAAGTTCAACAGAAAACTATATGATTAGTTTTCAAATAAGCAGAAATATTCTGTGAACCCGTCGGTCATGGGGAGCGAATGTGTTTTTGGAGTGAAAAATAAATAACCGAGTGCTTTTCGCTCGTGGATATACAATGTTCTTTAAACTCTTTGACAATTGGAATTCATGAAAAAGTCCGAATTTTGGCGGCTCATGGGGCTGTTTCATGAAGCCTTCACAAAATGCGATCATTCGCAGTTGCCATGACGTGGTATCTCTTCACTATGGTATCCAGTGGCAACTAGGCTTCCTTTTGCGATTCCACTGTTTTGTGAAACGAGGGCCTAGGCCCTGTTTTACAAAGGTGGCGTAAGTTACGTCTGACGTAAATCAGTGTTAAAACTATAGTAACTTACACCCAAGACGCAACCAGTCCATGTTGTAGGCCTATGCGCAAATTTACGCCAGCTTTGTAAAACAGGGCCCTGGTGACCTTGAGTTACGTTGTAGGAACACATACATTCTGGGTCCTGTATGGATCAGGATGCGTTTTGAAGTGATACCAGCTCTCTATAATGTCAAATATATTCAGGAAGTGTGCGAACAAATGTGCAGGCCGATTATTTCCATTTTGTATACCGTCAACACACTTCTTTGGTTTATATGGTTGACAGAATTAATATTGTTTATTTCAAAACCTTTCACGTCATACACCCCAAAACATTACAAAACGTCTTGAAAACTATACGTCAAGATTCCCCGATTGACGTCGCACTCACGATCAGTTTGCTTAGGCCTATATGGCGGCATTGCCAGGTTTAATAGGAGAGGAAGCCGGACTTTTTGCTCGGAGGAAACCCCCGACCTTCGGCACGTACCTGACAAGTGTTCCACGTCAGGTGTTTTAGGATGAAGTGGGATCCTTGAGACAGATTGACACAAAAGCTAATTGTGTCAACATGACCCACTTAAAGGTAAATAGTTTAATCCAAGTATGTATACCTTCAAACTGCTGCGGTTTTATATTAAAGATATTCTACAAAAGGTATTGTTATAAATTCGCAATGTGTAAGCGTACATATAGTTGTAAATCGCGTGCTGTCCTCGCTTAATTTCACGTGCAATTCGCCATTAATTCCACACGGGCAAATGAGTGCATATCCTGGCAGACATCGACCGAGCGACCAATTGCCGCAGTATGAACAGTCGATACTTCTTCTAACGACCAATTGAACAATCAATCTCAATTATTAAACTTAACAGCGGGCGAACTGGACATGTTGTTGTTGTAATTTGACCCCAATCCTCAATGATTGAACCAATTAAGCCCGGAGACTAATCGGCCTCTGTAAAGTGATCCCGCCGCTCTGCATGAAAGAAGGCAATTGTCTGAAATTACGGTACTGTCCAATCATAAGGACTGAGTTTGACAAATTGTCAAAGGGAGAGAACCCTGGTACAGTGAGATCCAAAATCTACAGACCGTGAGCAGAGGGAAATAAAATGCCAAAGAAAAAGACAAATCATAATCCCTTAAAAAATTAAACAAACGCAAGCGACATTGTTTTCAATACTGTCTATATTTAGGTTGCCATATTATTCAATTTAGCATCATATCTAAGAACCGATATAAGTTCCAACAGCTGGAAGAAGTAGCCTAAAATTCCATTTACATCATTACAGCTTTTTGTATTTCCTTTTTTTTGGCTGCGTACAGAAGTACTTTATTTGTTTATTTTGTAAACTTGCATGTTAAAGGCACTTGGCTTAAATTGAAGCACCGCCAGGTTATTATTGAAAATGAAATATTCAGAAAAATACAACAAAGGCTTGTTTCATATATGCCATTAGCAGCAATTCGACAAACGAAAGTTCTGTGTGGTTGTTGTGCTACATTTATCTGTATATAGATCTTAATTGATATGTCTTGAGGGGCTATCAGTAATGTCAATGACCGGTTAGAGACTTGGTAAGTGCAACGCGTTTAAAAATGTAACTTTAATCATCTCAATTTCTCTCCTAATTAAAGCAACACAGCCGGTGACAATTTTCTGTGCATCCCAAATGATCCTTTAGTTTGCCACTCACACCAAAAAATCATCAACGTCTCAAATTTGGCCAGTACCCTGAAGTAACTCTTAGTTAGGCAAGATATCGTAATCCTGTAGTTGATGTAGAAGATACCGGCCAAATGTGAGCATTTGGGTGATAGTTTTTGTATGAGAGACGAAGTAAAAGATCGATAGCAAATGAGGCTATGGAACGTTCGGAGATTTTTCTTTCAACACATTCTATGGTGAAATAAATAAAAAATACATATCCTGAATCGATTGAATAAGGTTTATATTCAGCTTTCGATCGGCTTTAACAGTAAGTTTTTGCTTTATTAAGGAATCCAATCGTTCTGTTAAAGTGGCATGAGCTGCCAAAATTCACACTTTTTCATAATTTCTGATCGTCACGACAGTAAGAGGCTTTGAAGGCCATCGGACAAATAAATGATTAGCGTTGGAATGAGGAAAATTCATACAGTATGTGGCTTATACGAACCGGAATAGTGTTCGAAAAGTAAACAAAATTTAAATAACCGGGACGACCATTCATTCATTCTAAGCCAAAGTTAGTTCAAAACAATACTTTATCGTACATTCTCGAGACTAGAAGCACCCAAAAGCTCCTGAATTATACGTCTTGAGAAAAATAGCCGATAATTTCAACATTCTGTTTTAATGGCAAAATATCAACATTTTGGCAGCTCATGCCACTTTAAATAATGACCACTCCACTCCAATCCTACGCTCGTAAAACAGCGAATATGTCTATTTCCCAATTCATGCTGGTACACCTTGTTAAGTTTTTCTCATACAACAACTGGCAATCAACCAATCAGGGAGGAGAAATGCAAGTTTCCTCACTAAATTTGCATACTAGCATTGGGTTGGACCGTCATGTAACAATCGGACAAAGTGTATTTTGTTATATTGTTGCTGATAGACATCCATGTATACATTGGTAACTGTCACATGTATATTTCACTGCTTGGACCAGCTATCTTTTGGCTGGGTCGGCTGTAAGTGTCGCTTGGACCAACAGCAATAAAGCATCAAGGTAAAATATAATCGTTGTCAAGGTAAACCGTATTTTCCCTTATAAATACAAAGTCAGCAGTTTTGATTTTCGAAACTGTCGAGTGTTTGAAAGCTCCCCGCCCCCACCTTTGCGACTATCAAGTGAACCAGCGCGTTTGTTGAGTGATTTACGCTGGTTATATAAGCGCACTACAATCGTTAATTTGATAACACAACTTCACTCCAATCCAACTATTTGATAATGATCCAACACTCTAATTCAATCATTTGACAAATACCCAATTTCACTCCAACCTGGTCATTTGATAATGACACAACACCACTCCAACCTGGTCATTTGATAATGGCACAACACCACTCCAATCTGGTCATTTGATAATAACCCAACACCACTCCAATCTGGTCATTTGATAATGACACAACACCACTCCAGCCTGGTCATTTGATAATGGCACAACACCACTCCAATCTGGTCATTTGATAATGGCCCAACACCATTCCAATCTGGTCATTTGATAATGGCCCAACATCACTCCAATCTGGTCATTTGATAATGACACAACACCACCCCAATCTGGTCATTTGATAACGGGCAAACACCACCCCAATCTGGTCATTTGATAACGAGCAAACACCACCCCAATCTTGTCATTTGATAATAACCCAACACCACTCCAATCTGGTCATTTGATAACGAGCAAACACCACCCCAATCTGGTCATTTGATAATGACACAACACCACTCCAATCTGGTCATTTGATAACGAGCAAACACCACCCCAACCTGGTCATTTGATAATAGCACAACACCACTCCAATCTGGTCATTTGATAATAACCCAACACCACTCCAATCTGGTCATTTGATAATGACACAACACCACTCCAATCTGGTCATTTGATAACGAGCAAACACCAACCCAACCTGGTGACACAACACCACTCCAACTTGGTCATTTGATAATGACACAACACCACTCCAATCTGGTCATTTGATAATGACACAACACCACTCCAATCTGGTCAGTTGATAATGGCCCAACACCATTCCAATCTGGACATTTGATAATGGTCCAACACCATTCCAATCTGAACATTTGATAATGGTCCAACACCATTCCAATCTGGACATTTGATAATGGCCCAACACCATTCCAATCTGTACATTTGATAATGGTCCAACATCATTCCAATCTGGACATTTGATAATGGTCCAACACCACTCCAATTCAGTCTTTTGAAAAAGACACCTTTTAAATCTGGTCATTTGATAATAACCCAACCCCATAATCGAGCATCCCCCATGAAATAACTGTATTTAAGAGTAGTTTTGACTGATTTAGATTTTGCAATGTTCCAATTGTTTTTATTTGGGGGTGCAACACTTTTTTGCTGTGTATAGTAGACGGTACTGGGTCAAGTTCGGTCATTATGCAATGATCAGATTTAAGTGGTGTTTGCTCGCTATTAAATGATCAGATTGGAGTGGTGTTTGCTCCTTATTAAATGATCAGATTGGAGTGGTGTTTGCTCGTTATTAAATGACCAGATTGGAGTGGTGTTTGCTCGTTATCAAATGATCAGATTGGAGTGGTGTTTGCTCGTTATTAAATGACCAGATTGGAGCGGTGTTTGCTCGTTATTAAATGATCAGATTGAAGTGGTGTTTGCTCGTTATTAAATGATCAGATTGGAGTGGTGTTTGCTCCTTATTAAATGATCAGATTGGAGTGGCGTTTGCTCGTTATTAAATGATCAGATTGGAGTGGTGTTTGCTCCTTATTAAATGACCAGATTGGAGTGGTGTTTGCTCGTTATCAAATGATCAGATTGGAGTGGTGTTTGCTCGCTATTAAATGACCAGATTGGAGGGGTGTTTGCTCGTTATTAAATGACCAGATTGGAGTGGTGTTTGCTCATTATTAAATGACCAGATTGGAGTGGTGTTTGCTCGTTATTAAATGACCAGATTGGAGTGGTGTTTGCTCGTTATTAAATGAGCAGATTGGAGTGGCGTTTGATCGTTATTAAATTACCAGATTGGAGGGGTGTTTGATCGTTATTAAATGAGCAGATTGGAGTGTGTGCTAATGACCGGATTGGAGTATAGTTGGTCAGTTATCTAATAACCGGATTGGAGTATAGTTGGTCAGTTATCTAATGACCGGATTGGATTATAGTTGGATCATTATCTAATGACCGGATTGGAGTATAGTTGGATCATTATCTAATGACCGGATTGGAATATAGTTGGGTCATTATCTAATAACCGGATTGGAGTATAGTTGGGTCATTATCTAATAACCGCATTGGAGTATATTTGGGTCATTATCTAATGACCGGATTGGATTATAGTTGGGTCATTATCTAATGACCGGATTGGAGTATAGTTGGGTCATTATCTAATAACCGGATTGGAGTATAGTTGGATCATTATCTAATGGCCGGATTGGATTATAGTTGGGTCATTATCTAATAACCGCATTGGAGTATAGTTGGATCATTGTCTAATGACCGAATTGGAGTATAGTTGGGTCATTATCTAATAACCGAATTGGATCATAGTTGGATCATTATCTAATGACCGGATTGGAGGATAGTTGGATCATTATCTAATTACCGGATTGGAGTATAGTTGGATCATTATCTAATGACCGGATTGGAGTATAGTTGGATCATTACCAAATGATCGGATTAGAGTATAGTTGGGCCATCCTCTAATGACCGGATTGGAGTATAGTTGGATCATTATCTAATGACCGGATTGGAGTATAGTTGGATCATTACCAAATGATCGGATTAGAGTATAGTTGGGCCATCCTCTAATGACCGGATTGGAGTATAGTTGGTCAGTTATCAAATGACCGGATTGGAGTATATTTGGGTCAATATCTATACCCAGCCAAAGAAGTATACCCCATACTTTCTGCATAGTGCATGTACTGCACGTGTATGTTACGTGCAACTGCAAGTATACTTTGTTCTATCATTCTTTCGTGACAATGCGGGATAAAAGTTAACAAGAACTGGTTTTGTATTACTTGTTTACTACACTAAGGTTTACTTGTGTTGATCGGTCGTCGTGACATTTAATTTCGTAGCTAAAGCAACACCCGATAACAGAAATCGGTCAAACACAAAAAACAAAACAAACCTACTATAAAAGAGCTGAGTTTTAACTGGTTAGAAGTAGACTCTACGTTCAGCAAGGGCGAAATTACTTTCAAATGTGAACTTAATTAACGTCGTCTGGCTAGTCTTACATGTATATAATCCTGTTCAACAGCTTTGTAGGAACATCTGTTCCTTTCATATTAAGTAAGCAAACCAAGAAAATGAACAACATAATTTTTGCCGCTTTTCTTCATTAATAATAGACCAGGGCTCTAACAACTGAAACTTAAAACAAGGAAGAAACCTATTCACAGAAGAGTTGTTCCTCTTGGCCACTGGATGGTTTGATGAATAACCACATTATCCTGATCTGCTATTATAGGCCTTCACAAATACCAATGTTTCTGCACGCCTCTGAAAGCCCAATTTCCCCCCGTGTAGCAAAATCTGCGCTCACAGGCCTTTGTGTCATCCACGTCTAACGTGTCTTTAATTTTGACTTTATACAGAGATTTGAAACCACTTTGACGAGTTGTCCCCCATTGATATTATTATTATAGAAGCGATAAGTTACAAATACACGAGGCGAAAGATAGAAAGGTGGAGGTCGAAATGTCGAGCATTTCTCGGGTAATTTCGAGGCAAATTCATTCGGCGGTAAATTCATCGAGTGTGTCCCGGTCGGCGACATTCGATCGAAGCTCACCCGAATGCATTCGTGGACACATAACTTGTTTGATTTGTTCGAGGCAAATTTTATCGCCGACGAATAATTTGCCGAGTGTGGCCCCCTCTAAAGAATCCAGGTGAGGGAATTTTAGGTAATAACCAATCAAAGCGCTGTATGGATGACATCACAAACAAAAGGCTGCCTTAAGGTTGGTATTCACTGAGCTCAATCGAGATCTCGTGCCATTCTACGAGATCTTCTTTTCGAGACGTGGCTCGATACATGGAGACCGGACAAACGTGCTCTTGCGAACTACTGTACAACATGCGGTGTATGTTTTGAAAAGTAATAAATTCGGTAGGAAAATTGCCTCGTGTGTCCACTATCTTTCTGGGCGAATTCTGTTGTGATATTTTGCGGCGAATCGCTGACGAGTAAAATTCACCTAATGTGTCCACTTCATTAGTCTTGCCCATTCGTCTCGTTGAGTTGTCAACCGCGAGGTTTCGTATTTTTACCATGACGTTTTTACCTTTCAACTTTTTAAATGCCAGATAACTCGAAAGGTCGCGGTTTGTGAACACGCGGTTTGTGTAATCCGTGATTTTTCGACCTTTCCATTTGTTGAAAAAAGAAGAACATGTCGAAAGTCACCATAGAACATGCATGACTTATTGGCCCGCATTGAGCTTTTGATAGTATCCAACTGAAACAAATGAAATCTGCAAATAACCCTGAGTGCGGTTAAAAAGTACACCTCATTATTGCTGTGTGATATCATTGAGATGTAAACTATATTTTTGAAAGGAAACATTACTCTGAAATATTAACCAGACTGCCATAAACGTTAACACAAACATATCGTGGGTACAAAATACCCGGAAATTTAAACTGTCTGAGGTAACACGGTACTCGGGTTTACTTTATCAAAGCACATGTGACTGAGGTTTTATTACAGCTTTTGAATTCTCTCGTCAACTGTATCGTTTATCAAACGACTGAAGGGAGCTGTCGTAAGCTGGGACTCGGGTTTCTAAGTTCTCATTACAAGTTATTTTGCCTGGAAACAACTTTCATTCTAACAGATTTTGTTACAAATTTGAGATACATATAGTGTCCTTTTGCTTCGATATCACTGAAAATATTTATAGGTTTGTTTAATCACATAGATGAACCAAACTACTACTCAAAGGAATGGACGCGCCAACCAACCAACCAACTACTACTCAAATTTTGGCTGTTCAGGTTTGACTATTGGAAATACGTTTTATTTGGTATTGACGTTGGAATTGTACGAGTTAGTTAAATATCGTTTATTACTGAGTACCGTTTGTCAAAAGTAAACCAGTCATCGAGGAGCGATGCGAAACCAAGTAAATCAATGTCAAATAGAATGGTTTCCAAGTGTTTTCACCACAGCAAGTAAATCTAAAGTTATGTGCGAATTATGCAACACACCATGAAGTCACCTGTCTTGATTGGTTTTTAACAATTTAAGTCCTACCATATTTTCTATCTGAGGCACTGCCAGTTTAAATTGAAAAACCATGTTTAGGCTTTTGAAAAGTAGCGTGTATAGATTTCCCTGTATACGCGTATTGGTAGAAAAGCGCTTCGTATTATTCCTTCAAATGTACTCAATACTTCACGGTCTTCAATTCTGGTGTGACAATCGGCCAAGTGGTAAAAACTTTAAACATCTCTTTGTTTCATTTGAAAATAAAGACTAACTATCACCCATAAAATATTATAAGTATATGAAGTGACATCTGTTTGAATGTTTTCAAGTAAGCCTCGAGTTTTTGTCTACTTTTTTGCCATACTGGAAAGGCACGATGTCCCTTTTCTAGTGTTCTTGGTGAGTGTAGAACAGGAGTATGGTTCAACTTGAAGCGTAGGAGGTGTACAAGGTACAAAGGTGTAAAAATACTGACGGAAGAGATCAGTTCTGGTAGAACAGAGTTATAGGCAACATACTTATCGACCATTCCACTGGAGCCTTAAGGGACAGCCAGGTTTCTTGGAAAGTCGATGAAATCTTATTCAAGTCATTCGTCTGTGAAAGTCAACTCTCGACACAGACACCGGCGATCGATAAGGGCGCAGTATAAAGACGACCAGGTCATTTAGGCTCTGACCAGACAAAGTCATATAATTAAACTGCATATCAAATCGATAATTTTGTTGAGGAATTGGTTGATGGTTAGCCACCTCTTCTTGATGCAATCCTTACTATGTTTTCTTAAAAATAAGATGGTTGTCCGTTTTTAGACCGTGAATAGCAATCTGGCATCGAAAGACGTTCTCGATGTTTGGGTCAGTGATTTGTTTTTACATTACCATCCATCTATCTATGGGCGCCTTTTCCAGTATTATCCTAGTTGAAAGCAGCCCTTCTGGAGACACTTTGTTTTTGCCATTGACGAAGGGTTAGTTTATAAATATAATTTCTAGCCGAGTTTGATAGAGCTTTCTTCTATTATGTCTACGGATATCTTAGATTTTCTCCATATACGATTGCTATTGCTGCTATAGTGTCTTTGTCGGCGACTATAAAGTTAATTGACATCCTCTCGTTCATACATGGACGGACAGTTATTGTTGAGGATTTTTTTAAATCTGTTTTGAGAAATTGGTTTATGTGGACAACACTGTCACTGGATACAAGTTAGTAACACAGGAAAGAGACACATGAGTGCGGCTATGGATACATCAGTCTTGGCGTTCATGTTTTGATGTGTGTAATATTTAATGACAGTCATCTATGTGGATGCATCGGTATATTGTTGTAGTTATATATGAAATTAAAGTTGAATGGTTTTGTGTACCAGAGCACAGGGTACTTTTGTTGAAATTCAGTATCCGTTACAGTTTGGGATACGTCTGTTGACTTGTTTCAGAGGCATCCAGAAGTTGGAGTAATAATGTAATGAACAAAGTTTCAATGGATATTATCCAAGAAGTTGTTTATCCATGGAAACTTTGTTTATTTCATGAAGTCTGTTGACGACAGCAATGTAGGCTACCTATAAATATCGTATAGATACCTATAAATATAGTGTTCGTGTGTTTTAGTGTTCATAAATATAGTGTTGGTGAATATAAATATTGTTCATTTAGTCACCAACAAAATAAATATAGGAATGTCATTAAAAGGAAATAATGTAAGTTTAGAAAACAAAAAAGCATGTTTAAGTTTTTATATTTTTATGACCAACTTTTTTAAAAACCTTAATTGTGAAAATAAAGCCTAACTGATTGGAAAGAATTCTCATGAAGGGGTCTTGTTAAAGAAATGCCAGGGAGAATTGTTTGTCAATTAATATCCATGTGCAAATAAGCTCGTTAATTTTCTGACTGATGACTATTTTCTTACACAAACTTATTAAAAATCAGTTAACGTCACAGATTTTGTAAAAAATAAAGGAAGCCGATAAATGGTGAAATTTTTTTTAATTCGCAATACAACTTCACACACTTACTTCAACCAACAGTACTTTCAGCCAATATAATACGTTTAGCTAATGGAATGAACCAATTAGATCAGCTATCTGAAGGTGCCAATTATATAGTTCGGCTAATTGAATCCGTGAATTGGACCGCGAAGTTTGTGCGGCAAATAAAACATAAATAATTAAAAAGACTTAGAAAAAAAAACTGGCGTTGCAGCCAACGACAGGCAGGCAAGAGAAAAAAAAAAGAAAAACGAGCAGAGAAGGAATGAAATTAGATGGGAAATCCAACCAATAAAAGTCTTTTACTCAAAGAGGCCATTTATATTGAATACAACAGCGAACAAATTGTACAATGAGACAAGAAACCCGCCCAGTTGAAAAAAGGTTTTTGGAAAGATGCCATTAATAGTGAATTATCATCGATTTACAAAACCTTATTTAAATTGGAAAGCGATCGAAAGCACTGGTGCTACACTTAGGATGGAGAGACCCGAAGGAACACATATGTAGCCTTTCCAACGTTTTTCTGGAAATGCAGGACTCGTAATACGATTCTTTGATTATACTCGATATGTTCATAATCCGTTAGTTTATTCCAGACCACATTGGGTTGCAGCCTGGAAACAAGTGAGCAATATCCAACTTCTGAGACCAGAATACGGTGGATGGAATGTGGTTTCAAGACATTATGAGTTCGCTACTAGTTTACTTCAAAACATCCTGTACCAGAAAAAACATCATTTACCAGATAAAACATCCTGTACCAGACAAAACATCCTGTACCAGACAAAACATCCTGTACCAGACAAAACATCCTGTTCCAGACAAAACATCCTGTACCAGACAAAACATCCTGTACCAGACAAAACATCCTGTACCAGACAAAACATCCTGTACCAGACAAAACATCCTGTACCAGACACAACATCCTGTACCAGATAACACATCCTGCAAAGACAAAACATCCTGTACCAGATAAAACATCCTGTACCAGACAAAGCATCCTGTAGCAGACAAAACATCCTGTACCAGACAAAACATCCTGTACCAGACAAAACATCCTGTACCAGATAAAACATCCTGTACCAGACAAAACATCCTGTACCAGACAAAATATCCTGTACCAGACAAAGCATCCTGTACCAGACAAAACATCCTGCAAAGACAAAACATCCTGTTCCAGACAAAACATCCTGTACCAGACAAAACATCCTGTACCAGACAAAACATCCTGTACCAGACAAAACATCCTGTACCAGACAAAACATCCTGTACCAGACAAAACATCCTGTACCAGACAAAACATCCTGTACCAGATAACACATCCTGCAAAGACAAAACATCCTGTACCAGATAAAACATCCTGTACCAGACAAAACATCCTGCACCAGACAAAACATCCTGTACCAGATAAAACATCCTGTACCAGACAAAACATCCTGTAGCAGACAAAACATTCTGTACCAGACAAAACATCCTGTACCAGACAAAACATCCTGTACCAAATAACACATCCTGCAAAGACAAAACATCCTGTACCAGATAAAACATCCTGTAGCAGACAAAACATCCTGTAGCAGACAAAACATCCTGTACCAGACAAAACATCCTGTACCAGACAAAACATCCTGTACCAGATAAAACATCCTGTACCAGACAAAACATCCTGTACCAGACAAAATATCCTGTACCAGACAAAGCATCCTGTACCAGACAAAACATCCTGTACCAGACAAAACATCCTGTACCAGACAAAACATCCTGTACCAGACAAAACATCCTGTACCAGACAAAACATCCTGTACCAGATAACACATCCTGCAAAGACAAAACATCCTGTACCAGATAAAACATCCTGTACCAGACAAAGCATCCTGTAGCAGACAAAACATCCTGTACCAGACAAAACATCCTGTACCAGACAAAACATCCTGTACCAGATAAAACATCCTGTACCAGACAAAACATCCTGTACCAGACAAAATATCCTGTACCAGACAAAGCATCCTGTACCAGACAAAACATCCTGCAAAGACAAAACATCCTGTTCCAGACAAAACATCCTGTACCAGACAAAACATCCTGTACCAGACAAAACATCCTCTACCAGACAAAACATCCTGTACCAGACAAAACATCCTGTACCAGACAAAACATCCTGTACCAGATAACACATCCTGCAAAGACAAAACATCCTGTACCAGATAAAACATCCTGTACCAGACAAAACATCCTGCACCAGACAAAACATCCTGTACCAGATAAAACATCCTGTACCAGACAAAACATCCTGTAGCAGACAAAACATTCTGTACCAGACAAAACATCCTGTACCAGACAAAACATCCTGTACCAGATAACACATCCTGCAAAGACAAAACATCCTGTACCAGATAAAACATCCTGTAGCAGACAAAACATCCTGTAGCAGACAAAACATCCTGTACCAGACAAAACATCCTGTACCAGACAAAACATCCTGTACCAGATAAAACATCCTGTACCAGACAAAACATCCTGTACCAGACAAAATATCCTGTACCAGACAAAGCATCCTGTACCAGACAAAACATCCTGCAAAGACAAAACATCCTGTACCAGACAAAACATCCTGTACCAGACAAAACATCCTGTACCAGACAAAATATCCTGTACCAGACAAAACATCCTGTACCAGATAACACATCCTGCAAAGACAAAACATCCTGTACCAGATAAAACATCCTGTACCAGACAAAACATCCTGCACCAGACAAAACATCCTGTACCAGATAAAACATCCTGTACCAGACAAAACAACCTGTACCAGACAAAACATTCTGTACCAGACAAAACATCCTGTACCAGACAAAACATCCTGTACCAGATAAAACATCCTGTACCAGACAAAACATCCTGTACCAGACAAAACATCCTGTACCAGACAAAACATCCTGTACCAGACAAAACATCCTGTACCAGACAAAACATCCTGTACCAGACAAAGCATCCTGTACCAGACAAAACATCCTGTACCAGATAACACATCCTGCAAAGACAAAACATCCTGTACCAGATAAAACATCCTGTACCAGACAAAACATCCTGTACCAGACAAAACATCCTGTACCAGACAAAACATCCTGTACCAGATAACACATCCTGCAAAGAGAAAACATCCTGTACCAGATAAAACATCCTGTACCAGACAAAACATCCTGCACCAGACAAAACATCCTGCACCAGACAAAACATCCTGCACCAGATAAAACATCCTGTACCAGATAAAACATCCTGTACAAAACTAAAACACTGACGTTGACGTAAAACAATTCAGCAAAGTCAGTTACCCGTGCGAACCCAAAATGCGTGCGAATAGCACACACAATTCAAATAGCCGAGATGTATGAATACGTTTTCGAGTATCCATCGCTTATAAATCTACCTTAAAATGACGATCATCAGCTAATTCTGTTTCAACTGTTTTTACCCTTTTACAGGTGGTGATAGTGTCTTTGCTATCGGCTTACGAGCATGTTTGCTAATTTCTGTTGTTTGAAAACAAATATATAAATAGGGTATATTGCTTCAGCGAAGATATGTTAAGTAGCTGCCAAAAAGTAGCGAACCAAAAGTGCTTTCTGTCTCCAAAACGGGTCAACTGAAATCTGTATTTGCCAGGGACATTCTTCACTGATTGCTGTCTGTTAAATATTTGGAGAGATTCGCACATCGATCCATGTACCTTCAATAATATATCTACCAACGATTTTAAAATAATTTTTTCCATCGTCAAAATAGCTGGAAATGATTTTCACTGAAACATTTCGAAGAATAACATTTTATTTTCATATTAATATAATCTATACAGTGTGAAATGGATTTGACTCGTTTTTGATATAAACTGTTTATTTTCTTAGAAAGTGGATTTCTTGGTCGTGTACCAAAACAGGAAGCAGAAGAACTCAGTTCAATTATGTTATTGTGAAAATACGAAGTGTTGACGAACAGCGGACGGACACACTGATGTGGTCGTCCAGGAAGATTTATAGTCCCAGTGAGGGTATTTTGTAGTTGTTTACATCGTCTTAGAAGACTGACCGCCCCTAGAGTCGCCATATTTATTGAAAAATCGATACTAATATGGTAGACATTCGTCTGTGAATAGATTCCGTTTCTCTCGACGGAGACGGCGGCGTTCCATAATAGCTGTAAGCAGACGACCAACCCAATTTTATCCAGGCGAGACTAATCCATAAA
Source organism: Lepidochitona cinerea (assembly GCA_963971465.1). NCBI lineage: Eukaryota > Metazoa > Mollusca > Polyplacophora > Chitonida > Tonicellidae > Lepidochitona > Lepidochitona cinerea. The sequence continues at coordinate 10,706,653 of OZ020560.1, read as the reverse complement.
ATCCAAATGGGTCTCTAATCGAAAAATTTAATCAAAGTGTCCACGGCCTCTCGAATAAAAGGCGAATGGAAAGAGATAATAGTGAAATTGTTTTTGTCTTGGAGACGTAGAGTGTATTATACGTTTGGCCAAGACCATTGTCATGAAGATTTGTTGGAAAAACTTGCTCTCTGCCACACAAGCACAATGCAGACATATTTTGGATATTCTCGACGTCAAAAACAAAACCATTAATATTACCGGTCGTGAAGCTAATCCATTACCTTGTATTAACAGAGGCACTGAATGGATGAAGTAATTACTTCTGTGAAAACCGCTATAGGCATTATTGTCCGTTTCATATATACTATGCCGCGTATTGAGAAGCTAATTAAAATTTGTTTGGTTATTTTCAATTTCATTTTTTAAATTTATGCAAAGCAACAGACGATTTTGGTTTAGACAGCCGGGCTAACAAGTCGCTGACTGTAACAACCCTTTTGCAAACAGCATACGGACAAGGGTACATTTAGTTTGGGACACTGCAGTTTATTTTCCGTTTTAATTTAATTTAATTGTGGGAACTAGTCTGAAACATGTCGCATTAGACAGATTTCCACATTTATTTTATTATTTTTCTTCTTTTCCCTCTTGTACTGACTTCCGTAGTGGGTACAATATCGTCTTTCCGTCAGAGGGAAACAAGGAGGCCTTTGATTCTCAACCTAATGTCTTCGACCCTGCAGTATGGAAGTCAATTATGGATAATGAGGATGAAGACAGTATGGAACTATCACAGACAGTGACTGGTGGAAAGAGGGGTAGGACTAGATCTGAAAGTAGAGGTAGAGAACAGGGGAAGTCTAATAGTAGCTCCCAAGACAGCAAAACAAAAAAGTCTGAATGTTGTAAAATCATCAGTAGATGACCTTCAAGTAGGTAGATTAAGCCGAAGTCAGTTTGGCCAAGCGCTCTTCCCTGCTGTAGGAAACGTAAGCGTAGTCAAGAAACTTAAGTCACAAGAGTTGGTCATACCATGTAAAAATCAAGTAAAACAATTACTCAAGGTTAACATTATCATGGGAATCCATGTAACATGTAAAGTTGAAACAAAATCTAAGAGCAGAGATGTTATTTATTTATGGAAGCAGGTTAGGCGTATTAATGGGGAAAATCGTCAAATTCAGGGATAAATGTGATGTCATACCTGATAGTTTTCCCAATGTTTCTAGCACTAATAATTATAATACCATTAAAGGACGATTTCTCATTGCCAGAACTGAAACAATCACTTGGTAATTACACCCCCAGGTGTCGACGGTGAAGTCTACTTTATGATTAAGGCGCTCTCTACAAAATGATTAAATATCATTTTATCGCTTTATAATCGTATTTAGTCAAAGATAGTCCTGCCTGCAACTTTGACAAAAAGCAATTGTTATTCCAGCTGCCAATTTTCAAAGGGATCCAACCCACGCAACGTCTTATAGACCGATAGTTTTGACATGTGTTCTCTGTAACCTCATGGTTAATAACAGGCTCATCTGATATCTTAACAGAAATAAAATACTGTCTGGATTAAAGAAAAACAAGCAGACACAGTCGGCTATATTCCCCGCCTTAGGGAAAAATATTGAAGAATACTTGTTGATTAATTGATTGCTGTTTTACGCCGCACTTAAGGTTATAACATTTATATGGCGGCGTAAACCGGGGTCATTGCCAGGAGGAAAATCGCGTCCTTCGGCGAGTACCTGGCAACTCTTCCACATACAGCGTAGTCAACTCAGAAATTTGCTAATCAAAATGGTATTGGGGCAGGATCTTCGGAGGAGTTAGGGACTTTCTATTCTATCGCAAATTCTAAGTACTTATAGGCACGTCTTTGTTTTAGATAATAGTATCCCCATTGATCGGTTATTTCTCCGACATTACTCATTATTGCCAGAAACGATTTGCCATTGGTTCTCAATCCAGAGATAAACTGCTCCTAGATGCCGCAAAATGATACATTGGAAGAAATACTCATATGGTCCAAAACCCCTTCTCATCTAGGATTTCTTCCCATTTATATTTCTTATATCTGTTGTAAAATACCGAAAATTTGAAAATATAAACAGACGGATCCTTTGTCCGGTCTACTACTTGGGGCAGTAATTGTGACGTCGCTAAATAGAGGATATTTGTTGTTTATCGGTAAATACCATTTATATTTCATCGAGTGGATAAAACAATCTGTATTTTCACGATTGGCGAAGCCAACAGTGACAATACAAGATTTTTTTTATCCACGAGATGAAATATAAATGATATTTACCGATAAAACAACAAATATTCTATTTATTATATAATTATTAGTGAGATTTTCGTGTATTTTCTGCGACAAACTGAACAATTCGCTGTCGTCAGTTGACCTATAAATTGACCTACATTTGGGCTCATCACACATATACATGCACGGTGTAGGATAAAATAGCGCACCATTTGGGGGCTCAACACAATAAAAACTTATAACTTTGCATCCAAAGTTCTTATTTTCATATTGCAATTCCAATTTTTGGATAGAAAATGATTTCATGAAACTAATTACAGTTCAATAGTATACTTATTTCGGAGGAAAAACCTGCGTTTGTCTGCGCGGAAGGACACACGGTGCGCGCAACGACAAACATCGAGGTCTGTCATCGTTGGTGAAGTTGAACTTGACATTTTCTTTTGTTTAGTTTTATATTAAAATTTTAAGTGGCAAGGTCTGATTATTTTAAAATGAAGATTTACTAGATTATGTGTGTTGAAATGTTCTACGATAAATTAGATCTTTAATTGTTTGTTACCAAAATCAATCGTGTCGGCTCTTCTACACTGACACTAGTGACAGTAGACTCTACTTCCCTATACTATAGTATAGCCTAGAGCGAGCGTAACGATCAGCAAGCACTGATTGCCGTATCCCAGTCTTCGTTTTCTATGATTTGCGTCAGTTCTCGATACATTTGTTAAAAATAAGCAATTTTTATGCTCCAGTTGTAGGCCCAACACTTTTATTTACATTTTAGAGTGGGGTGGATTTACTTCACGTTTTCTCGTTTAGCGAGTCCTGCTGCTAGGCCTAGGTTATAAATATAATACGGCAAGCATCACAGAAAGGCCAAAGCCAAAAATATATTTGGTTTGTGTAAAAGTATTTAACAGCCAATTAATAATGTTCGATAATTTATAAATTGAGTTGATTCATGACGTTTTAAGTACTTTGATGGTTGTTATCGACGTTATTCATGACGTATTTCTAGAGATTCCCCATCCGTTAAGATAAAATACGTTTGAAGTACCTTGAAAACTAGAGGATCCAAGTTAAAATAAAATAAATATTGGTAAATCCAGTAGCCCGTACATGTGTGTGAATAACAGACAAATTAAAAAAGCCGTGATGTAGGGGTTCAACTGAACGGTTTTGTTGTTTATAAAAACTTCCTGAATATGATTCGTACCAGTGGACATACAGCACCGTGGTTTACCATACAATTTGTCATTTTTACCGTGGTATTCTGTATGATAAACCATGATATTTAGAAACCCTATTAAGTACAAAACCAAGCGGTTCCACTAATTAGTTTAACGTAGTACACAAATAGGCCTAGTGTTATTTAAACCGGAAGCTTCATACTGACTCGATATTTCGACTCTCATTCAGTCATCATCGATCCTAAAAGTCAAAATATTGAGTCAGTATGAAGTTTTCGTTTTTTTGGAATAACACTACTTATGTAAATATACTTAGCGCCATTAAAAACGCACGACCCAAAGAATGTAAAATATTTGGAAAAATGTTAAGTGTAAAATATTGTAAGTACTCTTAAATTGAAGAACAAGGCATTGGTCACAATGAGACAAAGAATTGACAATATGTGAAACCCTGGTGACTTTTATTCCTTGCAAACAAATCGTTGATACAGAAATTGAAGGTGTCATCATTCAATAATGGGTATGTCCACGTCGGGCATCAACGCAAGCAGTACATCTGGGACTTTCTATTCTATCGCAATTTCCAAGTACTTATAGGCACGTCTTTGTTTTAGATAATAGTATCCCCATTGATCGGTTATTTCTCCGACATTACTCATTATTGCCAGAAACGATTTGCCATTGGTTCTCAATCCAGAGATAAACTGCTCCTAGATGCCGCAAAATGATACATTGGAAGAAATACTCATATGGTCCAAAACCCCTTCTCATCTAGGATTTCTTCCCATTTATATTTCTTATATCTGTTGTAAAATACCGAAAATTTGAAAATATAAACAGACGGATCCTTTGTCCGGTCTACTACTTGGGGCAGTAATTGTGACGTCGCTAAATAGAGGATATTTGTTGTTTATCGGTAAATACCATTTATATTTCATCGAGTGGATAAAAAAAATCTGTATTTTCACGATTGGCGAAGCCAACAGTGAAAATACAAGAGTTTTTTATACACGAGATGAAATATAAATGATATTTACCGATAAAACAACAAATATTCTATTTATTATATAATTATTAGTGAGATTTTCGTGTATTTTCTGCGACAAACTGAACAATTCGCTGTCGTCAGTTGACCTATAAATTGACCTACATTTGGGCTCATCACACATATACATGCACGGTGTAGGATAAAATAGCGCACCATTTGGGGGCTCAACACAATAAAAACTTATAACTTTGCATCCAAAGTTCTTATTTTCATATTGCAATTCCAATTTTTGGATAGAAAATGATTTCATGAAACTAATTACAGTTCAATAGTATACTTATTTCGGAGGAAAAACCTGCGTTTGTCTGCGCGGAAGGACACACGGTGCGCGCAACGACAAACATCGAGGTCTGTCATCGTTGGTGAAGTTGAACTTGACATTTTCTTTTGTTTAGTTTTATATTAAAATTTTAAGTGGCAAGGTCTGATTATTTTAAAATGAAGATTTACTAGATTATGTGTGTTGAAATGTTCTACGATAAATTAGATCTTTAATTGTTTGTTACCAAAATCAATCGTGTCGGCTCTTCTACACTGACACTAGTGACAGTAGACTCTACTTCCCTATACTATAGTATAGCCTAGAGCGAGCGTAACGATCAGCAAGCACTGATTGCCGTATCCCAGTCTTCGTTTTCTATGATTTGCGTCAGTTCTCGATACATTTGTTAAAAATAAGCAATTTTTATGCTCCAGTTGTAGGCCCAACCCTTTTAATTACATTTTAGAGTGGGGTGAATATACTTCACGTTTTCTCGTTTAGCGAGTCCTGCTGCTAGGCCTAGGTTATAAATATAATACGGCAAGCATCACAGAAAGGCCAAAGCCAAAAATATATTTGGTTTGTGTAAAAGTATTTAACAGCCAATTAATAATGTTCGATAATTTATAAATTGAGTTGATTCATGACGTTTTAAGTACTTTGATGGTTGTTATCGACGTTATTCATGACGTATTTCTAGAGATTCCCCATCCGTTAAGATAAAATACGTTTGAAGTACCTTGAAAACTAGAGGATCCAAGTTAAAATAAAATAAATATTGGTAAATCCAGTAGCCCGTACATGTGTGTGAATAACAGACAAATTAAAAAAGCCGTGATGTAGGGGTTCAACTGAACGGTTTTGTTGTTTATAAAAACTTCCTGAATATGATTCGTACCAGTGGACATACAGCACCGTGGTTTACCATACAATTTGTCATTTTTACCGTGGTATTCTGTATGATAAACCATGATATTTAGAAACCCTATTAAGTACAAAACCAAGCGGTTCCACTAATTAGTTTAACGTAGTACACAAGTAGGCCTAGTGTTATTTAAACCGGAAGCTTCATACTGACTCGATATTTCGACTCTCATTCAGTCATCATCGATCCTAAAAGTCAAAATATTGAGTCAGTATGAAGTTTTCGTTTTTTTGGAATAACACTACTTATGTAAATATACTGAGCGCCATTAAAAACGCACGACCCAAAGAATGTAAAATATTTGGAAAATTGTTAAGTGTAAAATATTGTAAGTACTCTTAAATTGAAGAACAAGGCATTGGTCACAATGAGACAAAGAATTGACAATATGTGAAACCCTGGTGACTTTTATTCCTTGCAAACAAATCGTTGATACAGAAATTGAAGGTGTCATCATTCAATAATGGGTATGTCCACGTCGGGCATCAACGCAAGCAGTACATCTGGGACTTTCTATTCTATCGCAATTTCCAAGTACTTATAGGCACGTCTTTGTTTTAGATAATAGTATCCCCATTGATCGGTTATTTCTCCGACATTACTCATTATTGCCAGAAACGATTTGCCATTGGTTCTCAATCCAGAGATAAACTGCTCCTAGATGCCGCAAAATGATACATTGGAAGAAATACTCATATGGTCCAAAACCCCTTCTCATCTAGGATTTCTTCCCATTTATATTTCTTATATCTGTTGTAAAATACCGAAAATTTGAAAATATAAACAGACGGATCCTTTGTCCGGTCTACTACTTGGGGCAGTAATTGTGACGTCGCTAAATAGAGGATATTTGTTGTTTATCGGTAAATACCATTTATATTTCATCGAGTGGATAAAAAAATCTGTATTTTCACGATTGGCGAAGCCAACAGTGACAATACAAGATTTTTTTATCCACGAGATGAAATATAAATGATATTTACCGATAAAACAACAAATATTCTATTTATTATATAATTATTAGTGAGATTTTCGTGTATTTTCTGCGACAAACTGAACAATTCGCTGTCGTCAGTTGACCAATAAATTGACCTACATTTGGGCTCATCACACATATACATGCACGGTGTAGGATAAAATAGCGCACCATTTGGGGGCTCAACACAATAAAAACTTATAACTTTGCATCCAAAGTTCTTATTTTCATATTGCAATTCCAATTTTTGGATAGAAAATGATTTCATGAAACTAATTACAGTTCAATAGTATACTTATTTCGGAGGAAAAACCTGCGTTTGTCTGCGCGGAAGGACACACGGTGCGCGCAACGACAAACATCGAGGTCTGTCATCGTTGGTGAAGTTGAACTTGACATTTTCTTTTGTTTAGTTTTATATTAAAATTTTAAGTGGCAAGGTCTGATTATTTTAAAATGAAGATTTACTAGATTATGTGTGTTGAAATGTTCTACGATAAATTAGATCTTTAATTGTTTGTTACCAAAATCAATCGAGTCGGCTCTTCTACACTGACACTAGTGACAGTAGACTCTACTTCCCTATACTATAGTATAGCCTAGAGCGAGCGTAACGATCAGCAAGCACTGATTGCCGTATCCCAGTCTTCGTTTTCTATGATTTGCGTCAGTTCTCGATACATTTGTTAAAAATAAGCAATTTTAATGCTCCAGTTGTAGTAAACACTTTTATTTACATTTTAGAGTGGGGTGGATTTACTTCACGTTTTCTCGTTTAGCGAGTCCTGCTGCTAGGCCTAGGTTATAAATATAATACGGCAAGCATCACAGAAAGGCCAAAGCCAAAAATATATTTGGTTTGTGTAAAAGTATTTAACAGCCAATTAATAATGTTCGATAATTTATAAATTGAGTTGATTATAAATTTTGGCAATTTTCACAAATTAAAGATTTAATAATGAGAAGATAATATTCCAATTGAAAAAGTTCCGGCACTGGCAGTGATGATATAAACGTTATCGGTAAAAGTGGTGATATCACTTGTATCAGAGCTGTATAACTCAATATCTCACTACTAATTATATAATAAATTACGTCATTTGAAAGTAATTGGCAAATCACCTATTTCACACTTTGATTGTGGAAAAAATGACACACTGCCTGGGAGTGGAAATATAGGGTGTAGCGTGAGAAGACAAAAATAACGCACTGTCTGAAAGTGAATTAATCGGGGGTGTAGTGTGAGAAATAACTGTACCACCCACAAATTGAAGTTACCAGGTCGAATATCATTCCAAAGAAAAATGAACAGGGTAATCCAAGTAACTTCGTTGAGTGCAGATCGAAACTGATAACAAAACTACAAACATTGCGCCTTAATATAAACTCTTAGAAATTCCAGAACAATCCATCTAACACGTATTAATATAAATGTGCATAGCTACAGAAATGTGCCATTTTAAGGTTCTAGAACAATCCTTGACTTCAGTGACACCACGGTTGAAAATCTACGATTACTTTCTTAAATTGTAAACAGTCGCGGGGTGAGCCAGCGAAGTGAGGAAAACATGACTCCGATTTGAGAAAACAACCCAATAAATGAATTTATAGAAATACACGTGATACTACAATGAACCTTATCTGTGTGTTTGTGTACAAAAATATAAGAGTACATTTACTGGCCGTTTCTTTTAATAAGTCTCAAATTTGGAAGCTTATTGAACATTTGTTTTTAAGAGAAATCTCTTTTTTTGAAACAGTTTCACATCGTGTTCAAATTCCGAGTTGATACGGTGAATACTTAATTTGGTAGAGTTTACAGTATCTTCTCACCTTAAATTGCGATAAAAGAAGTTCTAGATATTTTTAGTGCGCTTTTTTCCGTTCCCTGAATTTTTTCTAGGTATTTTTGATTTTTTGAAAGTAAATGGGTTAAGTGTCTGTCTGAAAATGGATTTGGAAGTGGAATGAGATCAGTTTCGGTGCAGCGGTAAGAGCGGAAATCCAATGGCAAACTGGGACAAGCAAAGTTATTTGTACAAAATAAAAATGGTCCAATTTGATGGTAGATTTACTCGGCTTTCAAAAGACCTGATCAACCAAATAACATTAGACAAGAAAATCGTCCATTGGAAAAAGACTATTATGCCAAGAGATCATTTATAGGCAATTGCCATTCATTTGTATCTCATTATTTCTATTGGAAAGAGATAGGAGACACTTGGTACTAAACCATGTATGCAGGGATCGATTGTTATTGTGCAGAGACTTGTCAGACTTTACCCTGTCTGTAAATCAACTCTACATTATTCGCTAGTTTATTCAGACAGAATTTTTGATTCAAACCGGAAACAAATGAACGATCTTGATTAGTAGATCTAAATACTTTACGCGGCATTTGTCGCATGAGTTGGCAAAATTCGAACTTATTTTGGATGAATTTAAAGGGAGAGTAAATCTTAACGTTAGACTAGTTTAGCTTTAAAAGAGTAGAGATCATTTAGTCTAAAACAACTGTCCAATGTATGTTTTATCCCCTCGTACACTATCACTATCTAGTTAAACAATCCCAAATTAATCGATACAGTACCAGATACCAATCCCTAGATCTGCATCGTCCATTTTACAATAGTAACTTGTCCTACCATTCCCTAAAATGTGCTTGTGCTCGAGAGTGGAACAAATTACCCCCAACTATCCGTCAGTTTCAATCTCAGTCCTTATTCAAATCAAAAATTAAATCATATCTTCTACAAATATCTGCACTTCATTAAGGTAATTTATGTCATTCCAATATATACAGCATCTGTTTTCTAATCAGTCATTCTTCGTTATTTCATATCTCTTTATAATTATTAATTTTTTTTTCTACCTAATTTTTTTTTTTTTTATACCTATAACTAATATCATCACCATCATTGTGATTACCATTATCATTATGATTATGTACATTATTATTTCCATTATTATATAATTTCACTATTCTTTGTCAATATTACTTTCCATTATTATTCCATTCATTACTATCTTGCTTTCCTCGTCTTTTACCATTCCGTCAATTAAATTAAAATCTGTAAAATGGGATAGAACAAGCTCTTCTGAGCTTTATTCCCGCCAATTTTCAATTATTCTAATCCTTTCTGTTTAAATATCTTGTTTTCTTATTATTATTTATTGTATATATATGTATACTTTATTGGTGAATAAACAAACTCAAACTCGTAAGCGTATAATTTAAATTGGAATGTGTCCTTACAATATATAATAGGCGCCATAGGCCATTTACAAGTGTTATTCAATGGCTTGGCTAATTGGAATGTGCCGTTACAATAGAGAATAGGCGTCATAGGTCATGCACAAGGCCGCCGCCATTTTTTCATTGGTTTTATCCAATCATTGGTGAATAAAATTTAGGTGCGGTATAGAGTAGTCATGTGATGCAATTTAGCCAATGGCTTGGCTAAGAAATGACGTGCGGTTGCAGGGCTGATCTATATATTCAGTTTTATATTGAGTCAGTATGAAGTTTTCGTTTTTTGGAATAACACTACTTATGTAAATAGTAAGTACCACAGTACGATGTAGGATAGACCATGGCATGCTATGGTATTATATGGCAAATCATGGTGTTTTGGAACACATCCCATGGTATTGTTATATGGATAAGGATCGAATATGTTCACCTAATAGTTTACTTTTGATTGCTTAATCTTGTCGTGAATGACAATTACGCACAGTGGTCCAATACTCAGAAGCCAGCCGTTCACACAATAGGCGATCGAATCCGAAGTTACGGGACACCACACTGACACCACGGTTGAAAATCTAGGTTAACTTTATTATTTAAACTTGTAAACAGTCGCGGGGTGAGGCAGCGAAGTGAGGAATACATGTACAAGTGTACTTCGTATTGGCAACCGATCATCCGTCGAAACAATCTTGTGTCCTCGTATTTCATTTGATTATCTTGAATCTAAATATGACTGTGCAGCAGACGTCCGTATATACGGGGCAACAAGGAGGTCGGGTGAGGTCATCAACCACAGTCGTGTGCAGTGAAATAACAAAACTGTTATCGCACTGTAGAGTGAATTATGGATTTTTGAGTGAGGGAAATCCAAAGGTCCCATTAATGCATAAATAATAAATTTTCATTCAAAGGCGAATGTACTCCACAAATAGCTTATCCATATGTACACGTGACGTGTTGTACTGTCGGTTCCAATAATAAAAAGCCGTTCGTTGTAAAAATACGATTGGGATCATTTCCGACGTGTTCTGCGATGTATAAGCGAATATGAGGGGGAAAAGGAAAGAGGCTTATTTGAAATCTGTTTGTACCGGCTTAATCTTTTCCAGCAATTAAATAATTGTTCTTTCATTGTATGCTGATAATAGCTCTGTTGTATTTTTTTTTCATCCCGAAATGAAATTTCCTTGCCTTGTCATCAACTAATTGAAAACAGCCAATACGCCACAGTGTGTAACTGATGTTTATTCATAACAAAGGGTTGATAAACCAATATAGATGTGAAAGAACTAATTAACAATCGTTTGACAAACTGCCAGATTGCTTTACTAAACGAAGCCTTTACTCTCAAGAAAATTAATGTAAAACCCCAAATACCAACAAACCCCGGGTTTAATTCAGAATGTGGGTTCAAGAGGAAAGAACTCATGATTAAAAAGGCAAACATTGACGATTCCTGTATATCAGCTTGTTTTGTATAAGCAAACATACGTTTTTGATGATGGCAAAATTATGTCGAAATAGGGCCTACTAATTTAAAACGAGCCTTTTGTTACATTATTAGTGGATTACGTAAAACCTATCTAGTCAACCGAATGAAATATCCTAGGTTTGGTTTGTTACAACAATTTATGGGGTATAAAGGTCTAAATGATATACCCACAATTAGAAACTTGTCTCCGTGGTTATTTTAGACAAGAAGATTTTCCCTGTCCCCGTGTGTTCTAGTGCTCATAAATATATAATATGATATACGTGTTCATAAATCCGTTCTACTCACTTCAAACACAATCAGAACTCAAACCAGCGAGTTTTCATCAGATATATATCTCGGGATATTCGTGATTTAATAACACGCTCTTACTACATCTTTACTCATATAGTTGGCTCTCTGTTCTACGCAATTCGATTGAAAACGCAATTTTTGCATCTCCGATTACCTTGTACGGTTTTATATTTCAGAGCATATTATAAACTTGATGATTTCTCATTTCATTATTTTGGGAATAATGATTCCTGTTGGAAATGAAATTCTCATTAGAAATAAAATATAATTATAAAACATTTTGATCGATGATTAAATAACGTTGTGTTCTATACCATTCTGTGATTTATATGTTAGCTTGCCTGTTTTTATTTATTATAGACAATTACCTCGCGTGTTTCAAATCGTGAGATAAACTTCATTAATTTCACTGCAGCATAAAACATCATTCAATCAAACCGTGACAATGGTAATAACTTCCATTCGGAATGAGATTTCTGTATTGATTGATTGGTGTTTTTCGCCGAGCTCAAAATCAATTCACTTATACGGGAGAGGAAACCGAGCTCTTTGCCCGGAGGAATACATCCTCATATGCGGCGATTGGGTGGAAAATTCCCCTAGAACTGTTCTAATCTTATTTGGTCTGGGATTCGAACCCGAGCCACATTGATGGAAAGCCTGTGTCTGACGGAGACACCACCGGTACTGCTCATATATTCTGTATTGAACTGAGCGTCCCTATGCTAAAATTACACGTATTTCTGTAAAGAAAACTTAATTAGAGTAGCATAAGCTGTCAAAATGCTGAAAGGTTTGCGTGAAAACAATTTTTGGAATCAACTATTTCTCTCAAGAAGTATAATGGGTTAAATCAGTTTGGGTATATAATAACAAGCAATAATAACAAGTATTGATGAAATAAGAAAAAAGGCAGACATTAAAGATTATCACACACTTCAGGTCCATTGACCAATGAAAGGACACAGGACACAATAAAATCTGTAACGCATATTACAGAAACATAGCATAGCTGGGTTATGATTAGTCCGATCCAAGAGGACATTTGTGGCGGTCGTATCACCGCCAAACGATAGTCTCACACATGTCAAAATACTTGCCGGGAAAAGCATCCTGCTAAGATTGAGCCAAAATGACTGACAACAAGGTGTTCGAGTTTTCTGAAGGAGACTATAGTGTTTCATAATATAATATAATCATATCTTGTAAGACAAGCTAAAGACAATGGGACTTTGTGGTCTGGGAAATATCATCAGGATATTGAGCTCTTTCGAGAAACAGTAGTTGGACTTTATGTAATTAATTCAATGACAGTTGAGAAATGACAATTTGTTGGAGGACATTACTCTCAGCCAATTATTAAAACATACGTTAAAATCTTTAGATCATTTTGTAAAAATTAAAAGATTATTATGTGGAGAAATTCGATTTCGTCTAATGCCGAATACAACTGTCTGAATAGTGTTAAGCGTTATAATTAGTTAATTCCATTTGTCAATAAAACAAGTATACCGATTATAACACAGCTTTTAGTGAAAGACATGTGGAATACCTAATAGGGCCAAGTAAGACCAAGCGAGATGATGGGAGAACTGGTTTAATTAGAAGGGTGGTTTAATTAGCATTCAAATACCCGGCGAACAGAGCAAGATTATACACTGGATAACCACCCAGTGGAAAAATGGTAATTATCGTAAGAGGCCATTTGTAGTCAATTGTCATTGATTTGTAAACCATTATTTAAATTGGGAATCGACAAAAACACTAGGGCTTAACTGTGTGAATAGAAACAACTTGGGACCGAGATGAAGCGTTCATCGTATGTATCCTCTACTGGTGGCTTTCATTGTGGATTACAGTCTTATTGTCGGACCATAACAAGTCACGCAGATATAACACAAAACACATTCTGTACTACTCTTACTTAAAATGTGGCAGAATGGTTAACGAAACACTAGGGCTCGTTTCACACAGCATTCGCATTGCAAACGAAGCGTAGTTGCCAATGAATACCATAGAGAAGAGATACGAAGTCATGACAACTGCAATTGATCGCTCTTTGCGACGGCTTCGTGAAACGGCTCCTCTTCTACATCGGTACACCAAATCTGAAATCAAAAAGATTAAGCGAAAATATTAAAATTGGAAAACTGGACTAAGAATAGTATTAGGATTAGTTCTAAGATTTCAGTGACTATGTTAGCACGTTGTTGAGTGAGGCTGTTGATAGGCTGGGATAACTTATTCGGCTGTTGGTGTTAAGCATTAAAGTAGTACATTGACTGAATAACTACTTTGAAAAGGAGGATTACATAAAGCTGACTGATTGAGCTGTTTGGCAAGGGGGTGATTTGACCCATGGCTGCAATGCGATTTATGTCGCTTGCACCTCGGTCCCGTTCGGATAAAACACGAGATTTCTCCCTAATTGATCTGCCAAGATTTCAACCCTATACTTCGATAGGATGGTTCCGAGTTTATGCTAGAACTTTGAGCCTGGTGAACGTTTCCGACAGGGTGAGCCAGAGCCAAACATTAACATGACAGCCAATTGGAAATTAATACCCTACTGATGCCAATACAACAGTAATAGATAGATAGAACTGTACAAACTAATCATATCCTATCAAACAATACTGTTGTTCAAAGCAAAGGTTAATCCTGTTCTACACGGCACCACATCAAACACACATACATAAATTCCCCTTGTCTACATTAATGTACCTGGTTGTAAAGGTAGGATATACCAGGCTTTCCATTTATATACTTTTCATCCATGACTAAGAACTAAAACAAGAAGCAGAAAACTTCAGCATAGATGGGTTCATGTTAAAATACAAAGAGAGTTAATGAACGGTGCGTGTATAGTCGCAGTTCGGGTATTTTACAAATTTTTTTTACAGACAGACCGTCCTGCAAAACACTAGATTCATTGGAAAATCGATGTCCTGTTGGAAGACTTCGTCTGTGAATGGCTACTCTTGGTGCAGACGGCTGCAATCGACAGTATCGTGGTGAAAGACGAGCGGCAATTCTACCCAGACCACACTAATTAATAAATCGGTACTAGTATTTAATCGATACTTTCACAAAAGGATGAAACTGCATTCATTAGACGGAGACTGGACAGTTTTATAGACGGAGAGAATGGGTAGCCGTAGTTGTTTGTGTCTTCGACGGTAGATTGGTTAATCGGTGGCCATTCCTCCGATCATGGGTGGGTTAGATTGTTTGTCTCTTGGACCGTGGATTGGCTGACGGTTGGCTAATTTCTGGCAATGGAAGCTAAGTTATTTGTCTCTTGGACCGTGGATTGGCTGACGGTTGGCTAGCCTCTGGCGATATAAGCTATAAAGTTGTTTTTCTCTTGGACAGTGGATTGGTTGACGATTGGCTAGACTCTGGCGATGAAAGCTAAGTTGTTTGTCTCTCGGGTCGTGGATTGGCTGACGATTGGCTAGCCTCTGGCGATGGAAGCTACATTGTAAGTTTGTGTCTTGGACCGTGGATTGGTTGACGGTTGGCTAATCTCTGGCGATGGAAGCTACATTGTAAGTTTGTGTCTTGGACCGTGGATTGGCTGACGATTGGCTAGCCTCTGGCGATGGAAGCTACATTGTAAGTTTGTGTCTTGGACCGTGGATTGGTTGACGATTGGCTAAAGTTTGATGATGGAAGCTACATTGTAAGTTTGTGTCTTGGACCGTGGATTGGTTGACGGTTGGCTAATTTCTGGCGATGGAAGCTAAGTTGTTTGTGTCTTGGACCGTGGATTGGTTGACGGTTGGCTAGACTCTGGCGATGAAAGCTAAGTTGTTTGTCTCTCGGGTCGTGGATTGGCTGACGATTGGCTAGCCTCTGGCGATGGAAGCTACATTGTAAGTTTGTGTCTTGGACCTTGGATTGGTTGACGGTTGGCTAAAGTCTGGTGATGGAAGCTACATTGTAAGTTTGTGTCTTGGACCGTGGATTGGTTGACGGTTGGCTAAAGTCTGGTGATGGAAGCTACATTGTAAGTTTGTGTCTTGGACCGTGGATTGGTTGACGGTTGGCTAAAGTCTGGTGATGGAAGCTAAGTTGTTTGTCTTTTGGACAGTAGATTGGCTTACGTTTGGATAACCTCTGCCGATGGAAGTTGAGTTGTTTGTGTCTTGGACCGTGGATTGGCTTACGTTTGGCTAACCTCTGGCGATGGAAGCTAAGTTGTTTGTCTCTTGGACCGTGGATTGGTTGACAGTTGGCTAATCTCTGGCAATTAAAGCTAAGTTGTTTGTGTCTTGGACCGTGGATTGGTTGACAGTTGGCTAATCTCTGGCGATAGAAGCTAAGTTGTTTGTGTCTTGGACCGTAGCTTGGCTTACGTTTGGCTAACGTCTGGCAATGAAAGCTAAGTTGTTTGTGTCTTGGACCGTAGATTGGCTTACGTTTGGCTAACCTCTGGCAATGAAAGCTAAGTTGTTTGTGTCTTGGACCGTAGATTGGCTTACGTTTGGCTAACCTCTGGCAATGAAAGCTAAGTTGTTTGTGTTTGGACCGTGGATTGGTTGACAGTTGGCTAATCTCTGGCGATAGAAGCTAAGTTGCTTGTGTCTTGGACCGTAGCTTGGCTTACGTTTGGCTAACGTCTGGCAATGAAAGCTAAATTGTTTGTGTCTTGGACAGTGGATTGGTTGACGTTCGGCTAAACTCTGACAATGGAAGCTAAGTCGCTTGTCTCTTAGACCGTGGACTGGTTGACGGTTGTCTAAACTCTGGCGATCAAAATTAAGTTGTTTGTCTCTTGGACCGTGGCTTGGCTGACGGTTGGCTAATCTCTGGTGATGGAAGCCAAGCTGTTTGTGTCTTGGAATGACAGACGTCTATCCTTCGGTAATTGGGTTTAAATTGTTTGTGTTTTGGACCGTGGATTGGTTGACGAGTAGCTATCCTCTGGCGATTTAGATTAAGGTGTTTGAGCCTTATATAAACGGTGGTTTATTTGACAGACAGGTAACCTTCTGGCGATAGAGATTTATTTGTATTTTGGACGGCGGTTTGGTTGACGGTCGGATATCCACCTACATAAAGACGGAGATTTAGTTGTTTGTGTCTTGGACGGCGGATTGCCTGACGGATATCCATCATTCTGAATATGGACGTTACAGTAGCTTATTATTGCCGATTATTCTAATCTTAAAACACATATTTCTAAATTTGGTTTTATGAGAACAATGACGTGACGATTAAACCTGTTAATATAGGCGTTTATCTCGATATGTATAATCACAAACACGTACATGCCGGGGTTATTGGCAGAGTTGCTCACTCCACAAAAACCAACTCAAGCAAGCCAGAAAGCCAGGTTATTATTGTTTAAAGTAGCCTCGTTATATATCTGATATATATCCAGATATGTTTGATATTAATAATGTGGATTAACTCAAATCGATATCAGAGTACCATATGACCGAGGATAATAACATCAAACCAGGAATGTAGATCACAGATTAACCAGGCTGTATAATTGATTACAAGGGATTAAAGTCACACTCCCGAGAGCTTTATCATCCATAGCAAGCTACCTGATAAAACACACAGCTATTGAACTTCAAATGAAACAAAACATCGCCAATGTTACAAATGCTTTTGACTTTATCAAGCCGACTACAGTTGCCATCAAGCCTATCTCTCTGCATCATGGCATATGCTCTACCTAATAACCCATTCTAACCAAAGTACTTTATACATTTTTAAATTCAGGGCCCGTGTTTAGTTTCATTTGTCTGACCTCAAAGCTTACACAGGCCCAATTACATATACACTCTTCTTTAGAGGGCTACACTGGATAACAATAAAACGATAGTCTCTGTTTTCATACCCTGCAATAATACTCAACAAATCCAAGGCACTGTTTGCAAAGTAACATTTTCTTGTGACATTTTCATACCCGTTACACGTATAGTAAATATAAATCGATTATTTATGTCACGCTAAATGTCGACGACGGATGACGTTGAGTTTGTTTAAATCGTTATGTTTTATTTTCATCCAACAAGATTTTTAATTCAAATTGTTTACTTTTTGAGGATGATTTATGGATCTTCAAGCCGGTCGTCGATATATCTGATTACCATAGGTTACGGGTGGACTTAAATAAGTTATATAATTGGTGCTTGGTTTGGCAAATATGCTTGCATTCAAATAATGCGTGGATTCAACCAATATGCTGCTTAGGTGATATAACGCCCGACAATCAAGGAGTCAGTCAAACCAGTCTATGAAAGGAGAACTGTGAAACGTCCCATTACACCACATTTAGAGCGTTGACGCCTTCAGTCTGCTAATACTATATTATATGATGCTTACGCGAGGTAGATTTTGAATTTATCAACTGTTGCGCGATTTCAAATCAGAAAATAAATTCAATTGCCACTTACTGGACTATCATATCTAACTGCAGTCCCAGTAACCGCAGTTCGGAGAATGCATTAGTTCTTATAAAAGCTTTACCGATATCTAAATTTTTACTCAAATCGTTCCAAACAAGGCTCATTGTCTCATATTGAACTATATAAAGTTCTTCGGGAACTTTATCGTTTGCTCCATCAAGTACTGTTGCCCCATCTAAAACGTTCGCCATCTTTTCTATGCATACCATAATAGAAAAGTCACCGTTTCTGACCTATTGAGAGAGGGCGCTGTTTTTGGTGACCTCAGGGTCAAAAGGCGTCAACGGCCTGAATATGGTGTGACGGGACGGTCAACGCCCTGAATATGGTGTAATGCGAAGGTCAACGCCCTGAATATGGTGTAATGGGACGTTTCACCCTTCCCCATTCATATACTTCTGGTCCAACTTACGGTAAGGTCTTAATATATCTGGTTATTTCTTTCGCTGCTTTATCATCCCTATATCTTCTTGTAATCTACCCAGGCTTGCAACTTACCATCAAAGGGAAATAACAAGGAGCGGCGTGGAATATCTTACTAGCAATCAATCCATCTAATTGTGAGCTGTCGTATCCACAAGTACTGGAAGGTAATACAGATCTTATAAATACACAACCACCTTGTTGAATTTATGAAACAAATCTAACTATCTAGCTGAATGCATAATTTGTTCTTACCCTTTCGCTATATTGTTAACTGCTAAAATATCAATGTGCTGACATTTAGTCCAAGTCTCGATTGACAGTCACCTTTGATTCAGCCATTGGATTCCTCTGATTATCGATTGTTTTGAACAGGTTTGACGACCAAAATCAGTAAATACTAAGTTTTCAGAGACGAGAATGTCAAGGAATATATCTTCGCTGCATTTTTTCCATCAGTTTTCCAGACCCTTGTTTTCTATTCTCTGACCCGGTCCCAAACGTCCAGTGTAACCACTTCTCCCTAATCACATTTCTATTGCATTATTTGAAATATCCTGGACTGTTTGATTAAATTTATCGATTAGAGGCCCAGTTTGATTATATGGATTAGTCTGGCCTGGACAAAATTGGGTTAGTAGTCTGCTTTACAATGCCGCCGTCTGCGTCGAGAGTAGTCAATCGTAGACGAATTCCTCCAATACTGATATTGATCTTCCATTGAACCTGGTGACTATAGTCGGGTGTCCAGTAACCGTAAATACCCTCAACGGGACAATAAATCTGCCATGGCAGTCACAGTTAGTCCGTTCGCCGTTCATCAACTCTCTTGGTGGTTTACCATTAACCCATTTACTTTTGCTTTTCATGGGATTTTTTCATCCAGAAAATGGATGTTTTGAAACCAATGGTTTCAATATCTAGAGAGTATGTGAAGAATGTACAAGCACGTCGTTTGGTCATGAAAGGTATGTGATCATTTCACCCTCCCCCCCCCCCCTCCCCAAAAACAAAAACAATTTAGCCTCCGTACTCAGAGAGACAGCCATCCAAACATTCTACCACCCACAACTAAAGTAACGTCTCCGTCCTCAGAGAGATAGGTGTTCAACCAATCCACTGCCCCAGACAAAATCAACTTAGCATCCGTCTTCAAAAGAAAAGCCAACTGTCAATAAATTCCCCCAAAAGAACATTACCTATATACATCTCAATAGGGACTGCAAATCGACAATCAATCCACAGTGCAGAACAAAAGCATTCTTATCCATAGAATTGTCAATTTGTTTGTTGTTTTGTTTCACGTGCCTTTTGAATGGACCATATTATTACGTTTTAACAAGTGGAGTAATAACACGGTTAATATGTTATCATTGTAGTTATCGGACGCCTAATTCTATATTCTATTTTACAATGTAACTCCCTGAAACCTATTACTTAATTTACCCTCTTTGTGGTTTACAATTACCTTTGAACCTATTGTACTGGCGGTGGAGAAGATTATGAAATTTCGTTTGATAGAAGAAATGATCCAGCCGCGCCACAGATTGCGTTCAAGAAAAAAAGTAATCAAACACAAAATCCTCTTCACTTCAGACGTTTCCTGATGCTTTCGTTCATCCAAAGTCAAAGGCCATACCAATCTGCTTTTTTATAACTTAACCCTTTTTTCGACAAATTATTCACGGTTATGTAATATCTTTCTGTCTGGCCAAACTGCACCAGTTGACGAGTGAAAGGGACCTTTTATTTCTTGTGTTTGAAGATGTCCCTTTTCGTTGGACCTTGATGATCCTAAATCAATAATCAGCGATTCGTCCATCTTCAAACGGAAGTTGAAATCATTTTCTTTGTGGAGCTTCCCCTTCGAGATTAACGTGGTACAAAGACAGGCCATATAATACACGTATTTATTAACAGAGGATTGCAAAAAACAAGATCGGGTTGGCATAAATCTCAGCTTCGTCTTTTCTAATTAGTTAATTAAATATGTGTCTTTTAGCAAAAGATTAAGCCAGGGCGAACTCTTTGAAATTAATTAAACTGCTCTCTGTTGTCATCTTTTGATCGAGTCGCGGAAGTGTCCACATCATCCATTAGATGGAGTTTATTAAATGTCGATGGAAGTGTAAATCTCCTTATGTGCACCAGACTAGAGTTATATTCGGCCCAACTTATTCAAGAATATGTGAAAAACTATGTGAGTTATCATTCGATTGATCGACAGATTCTTTCCGCATCTTCTGCATGTACATACATGTTGTCACCAGTATAGTATAGCTTGGAGGACCAGCCGAGGATGCCGTATAGCACCGGTTGGACGACTGGTTGGAGGATTGGTTGGAAGACCGGTCGAGGGAGGATGTCGTATAGTACTGGTTTGAGGACTGGTTGAGGGAGGATGTCGTATAGTACTTGTTGGAGGACTGGTCGAGGGAGGATGCCGTATAGTATTGCTTGGAGGACTGGTCGAGGGAGGATGTCGTATAGTACTGGCTGGAGGACTGGTTGAGGGAGGATGTCGTATAGTATTGCTTGGAGGACTGGTCGAGGGAGGATGTCGTATAGTACTGGTTAGAGGACTGGTCGAGGGAGGATGTCGTATAGTACTGGTTGGAGGACTGGTTGAGGGGGATCTGGTATAGTACTGGTTGGAGGATTGGTTGGAGGACTAGTCGAGAGAGGATGTGATATAGTACTGGTTGGAGGACTGGTTGAGGGGGGGGGTGTGGTATAGTACTGGTTGGATGACTGGTAGGGGGAGGATGCCGTTTAGTATTAGTTTGAGGACTGATTGAGGGGGATGCCGTATAGAAATTGGTCGGAGGACTGGTCGAGGATGCCGTATAGAAATTG
Source organism: Lepidochitona cinerea (assembly GCA_963971465.1). Taxonomy (NCBI): domain Eukaryota; kingdom Metazoa; phylum Mollusca; class Polyplacophora; order Chitonida; family Tonicellidae; genus Lepidochitona; species Lepidochitona cinerea. The sequence continues at coordinate 10,685,258 of OZ020560.1, read as the reverse complement.
GTCGGAGGACTGGTCGAGGATGCCGTATAGTATTTGTTGGAGGATTGGTTGAGGGAAGATGCCGTATAGTATTAGTTTGAGGACTGATTGAGGGAGGATGCCGTATAGTATTTGTTGGAGGATTGGTTGAGGGAGGATGCCGTATAGTATTTGTTGGAGGATTGGTTGAGGGAGGATGCCGTATAGTATTTGTTGGAGGATTGGTTGAGGGAGGATGCCGTATGGTAATGGTTGGAGGACTAGTCGAGGGTGGATGTCGTATAGTACTGGTTGGAGGACTGGTCGAGGGTGGATGCCGTATAGCACTGGTTGGAGGACTGGTCGTGGATGGATGTCGTATAGTACTGGTTGGATGACTGGTTGAGGGAGGATGTCGTATAGAAATTGTATTTCATAACAGTAGTAAACGAAGGGTATAACTTCTTCTTCACGGCAGCTGCTATAAAGAGAGACGATATTTTATTGATTCGAAAGTCGCATTGTTACGATGGAATATGCTTGTTAAAATCAACCGCCAACCCACGTAATATACCAGTTGAACAATAAGATGATTTGTACGATGTTGAGTTTGTAACAGCTGTTCCAGGTTTAATTTTGATAATTGTAAAATTCTGCAAAGTGAAATCATATTTGCATGTGATTTATTTGATGACTTTCACGTCAATCGACCGACGATAAACGCCCATACCTTAAATCGGAGGGATTTCCGTTGACGCCACAGGATATTTAGTTCAGACCGGAACCAGCTATTAGTCTACTGACGGGGTTTCCTGTAAAGTCATCTTTGATAAAGTGAGAAACCAACTGACGAAATTTGATTTTCTGATGTTGAAAATTAAATGTGATAAGGGAAAATTCTCAGAAAAAGTATTAAACTTTTTCTGTTTCAACGTTTCATTAATTTAGTGGCGAGTGCATTCAAATTGCATAGTATAGTCATTGAAGAGAAACCTTTAAACTCTTGCATACGGAGCCCTATTAGTGCCATGGCTGGTATTTTTACATTTCCAGTGTTTTTTCAGTCTTTAACAGCATTTTGCACAAATGGAAACCTGCTTTAGAGACGAGAGATTCGAAAAGGTTCTCACTTATGTCAATACAATTAATTTAGCATGCAGCAATAAACAACTTAAGTACAAAATACGGAAGAAGTCGAACACAGTGAAAAGCCATAATTAATGATATGATTAACCACTTATAATGCAGATGGAGGTTTCACAACCTTTCCATTCCTGGATACTTTGACTCAATTCTCGATGGAGACGGTATTCCCGAGAGACCCTTTGTAAAAATGTATATGTTATTGAAGAATAATTTACCATTACGTAATCTTTTGTCTGAACAAATTTCTTAATTTCTTGTTTTGTATTGAAGTTGTGTGTTTTATTGAACCGTATTGATGCTGATTTAATGACCTGTGATTGTGCATCTCCTATCGGAAGTTAACATTTTTATCATTGCAGTTTCGCCTTTGAGATTCGCGTGGCATAAAGGCAGTCCATAAAATATGGCCGGAGAATTAAACTGCAGATTGTAAAAGATATCATGCGTTCAGATTGAACTCACGACGCTGGTTGCATCTTTTCTAATTTAGTAATGTAGTATCTTTTCATTTATGCATTCATGTTTTCGCACTCCAGAACTCTAGATGAAATTGGATGTTCTCCACTCCTTCTGGTTGAGACACGAGACGTCATGTTTGTGCAGTAATACAGTTGAGTTTAATGTTAGTAGATGTCTTAACCAATGTTACGAGACAAAATATTTAACGGAGAAGAAATAAAAGACCAGCAGATTAATGTACCATTCTTATTTATATTAAAACAGTATAATGATGTTTTCACAGTTGTCTATCTAATATACGTAATACCAAAGGGAAGACTTGCATGGATGGATATCAAGTTCTTCATTTATTAGTTAGCAACGTTTCGGTCTTGATACTTGGACCGTTTTACTAAATGAAGAAGTTGACATTCATATGCCAGCCTTCCAACTTCTAAATGCCACTTAAACAACTTACGTAATACCAGCGTATAACATCAAGCTTTGCACTATAGAGTAACACGAATCATCTTGAAAGGTGTATTTCGAACCTCGGTGAAACTTGTTTTCTGGCTAAGATTTAATTTTTCCAAAAAAGACATTTGCCACGACTTTCTCTAAAGCTCTCTAGCTGTCAATTAATTGACTTACAGGTTGGTGAAAAATGGGTCCCTTGAAGCAAAATATGTAAACAATATTAAAGTGTATTTCAATTCGGTGCGACTGTTCCCTGGGCCAATAATCGCGTCTTTGTACATGAACACAATATATTGTGAAGAAAAAATATGTATAAATTGTTTAACAAAAATGAATTGTTGTTTATAGAACAAATGTCAACCTACGCAATTAGCGATTGTGCGATGTTTGGTTTATTTCGGTTGTTTCAAGTTTTCCAGCCTATTTAATGAGTTTGGAGACTAAATCGTTTTGGAAATTGGTAACATCAAACCTTTAACATTTTAAAAAACAATCCAACAATTTTTAGATACCAAGATTTTTGAATAGAAGTTGATTGTAAGGCACGTTTAGACAATGAAACTACGACTACGAGTAATAGCGCACGGTGGCGCTAAAATTGCCAGGTAGGGATTGATTGATGTTTTACACCACCCTTAAGATTATCTCTCTTATATGACCGTGTTGTCAGGTCTAAGGGGCTCGTTGCCCGGAGAAAACCCCTGACCTCCGGCCAGTATCTGGCAACTCTCTCACATATGGCGATTGATTGAAAAATCACCTCAGACATTGTTAAATTTGTATTTCGTCTGAGTGGGATTCGAACACGCGCCGCATCGATGGGAAATACCTTTTCCAAATATTGTTATCTGCAGCGGAATTGAGTCTAAGTCTAATACCAGATAAATGGTTGGCGGCTCTTGTAGAGAATGTATGGGATAATATATATGTACGAACACTAAATCACACGGGCACAGGGAAAATCTTCTTGTCTAAAATAACCACGGAGACAAGTTTCTAATTGTGATAATATACATGTACATGATGTTGCAATTAAGATTATCTGCCATATGATATGTGTTGAGGGATTGTTCTTCGAAAAAGGTTCACGATCTGACACATTTTCATCGATGATGAGTTGTCTTAATGTGTCAGATTTGATCCATTGGAATAACCTAACAGAATACCTCATGGAAAGAAGAACTTCAAAAAGAACAGAATAAGCCGGATTAAAAATTAACTAATAGAGAAGACACAAACAAGTCCTCTTTCGAGTAGAGATATATCATCAGCATTGTACGATGAACATAATTATTTCCTTAGCTAAAAGTAGGGTGACACATGCCCTGTCCCTTGCTATTTATACCAATATGAAAAAATATGTATGGTATTTACATCTAGACCATTTAATATCCTCTACGTACTCCCCTTCCACAATATACTCTTTCGGCTTTAATAAGTGATGTTTGTGAAATAGCATGTGATGTCTAACAAAAAGTCGGTACTTAAAGTTTTTGCATCAATCTGACGTTGAAATTGTGCTCATGTTGTCGGTGGGGCAATGTGATAGATGTGTACGGGACCATAAATCTGTCATGGCAGTCACAGTTAGTCCGTTCGCCGTTCATCAACTCTCTTGATGGTTTACCATTAACCCATTTACTTTTGCTATTCATGGGTTTTTTCATCCAGAAACTTGCCTGTGACTCTACGGGTGATATGAAATTTCAACACAAATTGCTATACTTTCTATTGACGTAACATATTGTTTCCAGTTGTAGGCATTGTAGTCAAATCACATAATGGTAAAGCAGAGCTTTGAGTTGTGAATAAATTTCGATAAAAGCTTATGACGTCTTCAGCAGGTGTGTAATCAGGTCTACTTGTGCCGACAAGCACAACTTTATTAGGCAGAGATTTCCAGAGAAAAGCCTCTCCTTAACCAATTCATCGTCCGAGACAAAACAACGCAGCCTCCGCGCAAAGGGAGATAGTAGGCCTACCCGTCAACCAATCTACCATCCAAAAGACCAAAACAGCATAGACTTATTCTCAAAAGAGATGGCGACCCACAGTAAAATTGCATTCCTATCATGATCAGAGTACTAGGGACAAAGATATAAGGTCTTTACAAAGTTGAAAATTCACCTTTTAACAGTGTTCCGGTTAAAAACCTCCAACGGTTGTATATAAGTATAAATAAACCCAAAATATGTATGACTTTTTAAAATCAATGATTCCAATATCTACAGGAGTATGTAAATAGTGTGCAAGGTCGTTGTTTGGCCTTGGAAAGTATACTGTTTAATTTATTCGTCTTTATTTGAGACTTGGGTGATAGTTGGTTTCCTAACTTGTCTTTTCCCTAGTATTCTAATCATTTGGCCGTCAACCAATTTACCGCGCAAAACAAAAATAATTTAGCCTCCGTTCCCAGAGGGCTGTTCAACCAATCCACTGCCCCAGACAAAATCAACTTAGCATGTCTTCAAAAGAAAAGCCAGCTGTTAACAAATTCCCCCAAGAGAACATTACCTATATACATCTCAATAGGGACCGCAAATCGACAATCAATCCACAGTGCAGAACAAAAACACTCTTATCCTGGAGTTGTCAATTTGTTTGTTATTTTTTTCACGTGCCTTTTGAATGGACCATATTATTACGTTTTAGCAAGTGGAGTAATAACATGGTTAATATGTAATCATATTCTAATTATATATTACCCTTGAGGTTATTGCCATTTAACTTTCTGAATCCTTTCACTTAATTTACCTCTCTGTGGTTTACAATAATTATTTCCGTTGAACTTCTTTTACTGGCGCTGGAGAAGATTATGAAATTTCGTTTGATAGACGAAATCATCCAGTTGCGCCACAGATTGCGTTCAAGAAAAAAAGTAATCAATCACAAAATCCTCTTCTCTTCAGACGTTTTCTGATGCTTTCGTTCATCCAAAGTCAAAGGCCATACCAATCTGCTTTTTTATAACTTAACCTTTTTTTCGACAAATTATTCATGGTTATGTAATATCTTTCTGTCTGGCCAAACTGCACCAGTTGGCGAGTGAAAGGGACCTTTCATTTCTTGTGTTTGAAGATGTCCCTTTTCGTTGGACCGTGATGATGCTAAATCAATAATCAGCGAGTCGTCCATCTTCAAACGGAAGTTGAAATCATTTTCTTTGTGGAGCTTCCCCTTCGAGATTAACTCGGTACAAAGACAGGCCATATAATACGCGTATTTATTAACAGAGGATTGTAAAAAACAAGATCGGTTTGGCATAAACCTCAGTGCGTTGGCTGTGTCTTTTCTAATTAGTTAATTAAATATGTGTCTTTTAGCAAAAACTTAAGCCAGGGCGAACTCTTTTAAATTAATTAAACTGCTCTCTGTTGTCACCTTTTGATCGAGTCGCGGAAGTGTCCACATCATCCATTAGATGGAGTTTATTAAATGTCGGTGGAAGTGAGAATCGCCTTATGTGCACCAGACTAGAGTTATATTCGGCCCAACTTATTCAAGAATATGTGAAAAACTATGTGAGTTATCATTCGATTGATCGACAGATTCTTTCAGCATCTTCTGAATGTGCATACATGTTGTCACCAGTATAGTATTGCTTGGAGGACCGGCCGAGGATGCCGTATAACACTGGTTGGACGACTGGTTGAAGGACTGGTCGAGGGGGCGATGTGGTATAGTACTGGTTGGAGGACTGGTCGAGGGGGGATGTGGTATAGTACTGGTTGGAGGACCGGTCGAGGGAGGATGTCGTACAGTACTGGTTGGAGGACTGGTCGAGGGAGGATGTCGTATGGTACTGGTTGAAGGACTGGTCGAGGGAGAATGTCGTATAGTACTTGTTGGAGGACTGGTCGAGGGAGAATGTCGTATAGTACTGGTTGAAGGACTGGTTGAGGGGGGATGTGGTATAGTACTGGTTGGATGACTGGTCGAGGGAGGATGTCGTATAGTAATAGTTGGAGGACTGGTAGAGGGAGGATATCGTATAGTATTTGTTGGAGGACTGGTTGAGGGGGGATGTGGTATAGTACTGGTTGAAGGACAGATCGAGAGAGGATGCCATATAGTATTTGTTGGAGGACTTGTAGAGGGAGGATGCCGAATAGTACTGGTTGAAGTACTGGTCGAGGGAGGATGCCATATAGTATTAGTTGGAGGACTGGTAGAGGGAGGATGCCATATAGTATTAGTTGGAGGACTGGTCGAGGGAGGATATCGTATAGTATTGGTTGGAGGACTGGTAGAGGGAGGATGCCGTATAGTACTAGTTCGAGGACTGGTCGAGGGAGGATATCGTATAGTATTAGTTGGAGGACTGGTCGAGGGAGTATATCGTATAGTACTGGTTAAAGGACTGGTCGAGGGAGGATGTCGTATAGTATTAGTTGGAGGACTGGTCGAGGGAGGATATCGTATAGTATTGGTTGGAGGACTGGTAGAGGGAGGATGCCGTATAGTATTAGTTGGAGGACTAGTTGAGGGAGGATGGCGTATAGTACTGGTCGAGGGAGGATGTCGTATAGAAATTGGTTGGAGGGCTGGTCGAGGGAGGATGTCGTATAGAAAATGGTTGGAGGACTGGCTGAGGATGCCTTATAGTATTTCATAATAGTAGTAAACGAAAGGTATAACTTCTTCTTTACGGCAGCTGCTATTAAGAGAGACGATATTCTATTGATTCGAAAGTCGCATTGTTACAATGAAACATGCTTCTAAAAATCATCGATTATATAACAACCTGCAACCTGCGTAATAGACCAGTTGAACAATAAGATAATTTGTGCAATGTTGAGCTTGTAACGTCTGTTCCAAGTTTAATTTTGATAATTGTAAAATTCTGCAAAGTGAAATCATATTTGCATGTGATTTATTTGATGACTTTCACGTCAACCGACCGACGATAAACGCCCATACCTTAAATCGAGAGATTTCCGTTGACGCCACAGGACATTTAGTTCAGACCGGAACCAGCTATTAGTCTACTGACGGGGCTTCCTGTAAAGTCATCTTTGATAAAGTGAGAGACCAACTGACGAAATTTGATTTTCTGATGTTGAAAATTAAATGTGATAACGGAAAATTCTCATTACGGCATGAAGAGAAAGTATAAAACTTCTTCTGTTTCAACGTTTCATCAATTTAGTGGCGAGTGCATTCAAATTGCATAGTAGGCCTATAGTCATTTGAAGAGAAACCTTAACACTCTTTCATACGGAGCCCTATTAGTGCCATGGGTGGAAAATGCTGTTAAAGACGGAAAAACACGGGAAAAGTCAAAATTTCACCCAAAATTCCAATTTTTATGTTAATACAATTAATATAGCATGCAGCAATACACAACTAAAGTACAAAATACAGAAGAAGACCCGGTCAAAAGCGATCATTAATGGTATGATTAACCACTTATAATGCAGATGGAGGTCTCACAATCTTTCCATTCCTAGACTCTTTGACTCAATTCGGCGAGTAAATCGATGGAGACGGTATTCCCGAGAGAGGGGAGATGATGTATATCACACACAAGACATTTAGATAGAAATGGTTTGACCATAATATCAGTAGTCAGTAAATGGAAATACTTTGTTATATATTGAAAAAATTGTACGGACAAGTAAACAAAATGTAAATAACATGGGCGAACGTTATATCATTCTAAGTCTGAGATGGTTGACACTCTCTAGACAAGAAGCATTTAATATATTTTCAGTTGTACGTCTTGAAAATTTTCGATAATTTCATCATTCTGTTTAAATGGAAAAAAAATATCCACAGTTTTGCAACTCATGCTACTTTAAGTGTATGAAAGGAAAAAAAGCGGCTAAATGCGAGCGAATTCCAGGATGTTGTTGTTTTGTCGAATGTGCAAAAGTCACGTGATCAGTTGACCTTGAACCAAGCCCAATGGATTGAAATAAACGATTAGGTGGTATAGGCCACCTCGGGACTTTAGGAAAGGGTGACCTCTAATTTCAAAGTGCATTGAACTTTCACAGAGATTGCTCGTTACCAAGTGACGCCATTAACCATTGCTCAAACATGTGATGATCGTACTTTTATCTTGGTTGTGCTGCCCAAAACATACACGGCGACCTTTCATTTTCGGGTTTGTGTTTTGAAGCATGCGGTTTAAAACCCGTTTGTCTGAAAGAGTGAACTGTTCCCTGAGAGCCTTTTTACGAATGTATGTACACTTAGAAATTTGACTTGATGATACTCTATGAAGAATGCTCTAGTCCACATTTTTATTTTTCTATTCGGCAACTGCTTTCTAGTATGTTCGGGCTCCTTGGTGGCTTAGTCAGTGGACAGATATCTACCCAAAGCGACAAAGACCGACCATCGATTGGATACAGGTCCAGTCCCACTGAGTACAAGTACCGTACAGAAAAAGTTAGAAAAAAAAAATATTGACGCTAATTCTCTTCTCCTAAATTTCCTGATCTAGACATTTTCATATTTAGAGTATCTAAGTGTTACATTCATCAACTAAATTATAAATATGAATTCAATATGAACCTGATAGCAGGCATCGAATGTAGGGAAACTGTTCAAGAAAATACCTTATTTTGACAAAATGTATCGTCTTCAAATATATTTTACCTTTATGATTAGTCTGTTTGGGGATATGAGACAGTTTGTCCTAATATACATTGATCAACGATCCCTTTGTAAAAATGTATATGTTATTGAAGAATAATTTACCATTATGTAATCTTTTTGTCTGAACAAATTTCTTAATTTTTTGTTAAGAGGAAGTTTTGTATTGAAGTGGTGTGTTTTATTGAACCGTATTGATGCTGAGTTTATGACCTGTGATTGTGCATCTCCTATCGGAAGTTAACATTTTTATCATTGCAGTTTCGCCTTTGAGATTCGCGTAGCATAAAGGCAGTCCATAAAATACGGCTGGAGAAATAAACTGAAGATTGTAAAAGATATCATGCGTTCAGATTGAACCTCACGTCGCTGGTTGTATCTTTTCTAATTTAGTAATGCAGTATTTTTTTCCATTTATCCATGCATGTTTATGTACTTCAGAACTCAAAATGAAATTGGATTTTGTACACGCCTTCTGGTTGAGACACGAGACGTCATGTTTGTGCAGTAATACAGTTGAGTTTATCATCAGTAGACGTATTAACCAATGTTACGAGACAAAATATTTAACAGAGAAGAAATAAAAGACCAGCAGATTAATGTACAATTCTTATTTATATTAAAGTGGCATGAGCTGCCAAAATGTTGATATTTTGACGTTAAAACAGAATGTTGAAATTATTGGTTATTTTTCTCAAGATACATAATTCAGAAGCTTTTTAGTGCTTATAGTCATGAGAATGTACGATAAATATTGTTTTGAACTAACTTTGGCTTAGAATGAATGAATGGTTGTCCCGGTTATTTAAATTTTGTTTACTATTCGTACAGGTCACATGGATTTCCCTCATTCCAACACCAATCAGTTAGTTTTTCGATGGCCTTCAAAGTCACTTGCTGTCGTGACGATCAATACCAGTATCAATATCAGTAATACCAGCTTATGAAATCAAGCTTTACACTAGAGTAACACGAATATCTCAAAAAGGTGTATTTCAAACTTCGGTGAAACTTATTTTCGGGCTAAGATTTTAGTTTTCCAAGTAGCCGCAGAAAACATTTGCCACGACTTTCTCTAAAGCTTTCTAGCTGTCAATTGATTGATTTACAGATTGGTGAAAAATGAGTGCCTTGCAGCAAAATATGTAAACAATATTGAAATGTATTTCCATTCGACGGGACTGTTTCATAAACCATTTATAGCGTCTTTGTGCATTTACACAATATATTGTGGAGGAAAAATGTGTATGAATTGCTTAACAAAAATGAATTGCTGTTTGTAGAACAAACGTCAACCTACGCAATTAGCGATTGTGCGATGTTTGATTAATAACGATTGTTTCAGGTTTTCCGGCCTATGTTTAGTTATTCTAAAACTGCAAAGCTGTTCTCTTCAATTTACTCAGCGGTATTAATGTTTATTACATACCTGGCAATAAAATATAGAAGACTATCGCCTTGACGATATAAAACTTTTTCATATCATTAGTGACGATATCACTTTTAACTTGTTTAATGAGTTTGGAGACTAAATCGTTTTGGAAATAGGTAGCATCAAACCTTTAACATTTTTAAAAACACTCCAACAATTTTCAGATACCAAGATTTAAAAAAAAAATTATTGTAAGGAAGGCTTAGACAACCAAACTGCGACTCCGGTTAAAATTGCACGGTGAAAATTGCCAGGCTGGGATTGATTGATGTTTTACGCCGCGCTCAAGATTATTTCGGTGATATTGCGGTGTTGCCAGGTTTAGAGGGGGAGGAAAACGGGCTCATTGCCCGGAGAAATCCCCTAACCTCCGGTGAGTACCTGGCAAATCCGCTCAGAAATTGTTAAATTTGTATTTGATCTGAGTGGAATTCGAACACACGCCGCATGGATGGGAAATACCTTTTCCAAACGTTTGTACTTACTATCTGCAGCGGAATTGAGTCTAAGTCTAATACCAGATAAATGGTTGACGACTCTTGTAGAGAATTCTCCTAGTTTTTTGTTTGTGACATTTTTTGCCCGTGATAATAATATTTAGGATGTTAGAGGAGTCAAAATTATGATTCTCTGCCAATTGATATGTGATGCGGGATTGTTCTCTGAAAAAGGTTCACGATATGACACGTTTTCATCGATGATGATTTTTCGTAATGTGTCAGATGTGATCCTTTAGAATAACCTAACTGAATACCTCTTGGGGAGAAGAGCTTAAAAAAGAACAGAACAAGCCTGTTAAAAAAACCCCGAAGAACTGCAGTTTCAGATTAGTCCATGACATGGACTAATTTACTAATAGAGAAGTCCCTATCAGATAATGATTAAGGAGAAGGCACAAATAAAAGTCCTCTATCGAGTACAGATATATCATCAGCAGCAGTGATACGATCAAAATTATTGTTTCCTTAGCTACAAGTAGGGTGACATATGCCCTGTCCCAAATTTAATAAGAATCAGGTGTCTGAAGCAAGTGAGTAGTCTTCATAACCGCTGCCATCATATTGCGCATCTGATTTGCCGAAAAGTTTAGTTAGCTAGTTGTTTTGTTATTGATACCAATATTAAAAAAATATATATGATATTCACATCTAGGCCAGTTAATATCCTCTATCTATTCTGCTTCGACAATATACTCTTTCAGTTTAAGAAGTGATGCTTGTGCTTACATGTAAATTATGTCGATACTTAAAGTTTTTGGATCAATCTGACGTTGAAATCGTGCCCATTTTGTCCGTGGGGCAGTGTGATAGATGCGTGTCACTGCACCGGCAACAAAAAAGGACATGCCATACCATTAGAACAACATCGTGAAAATATCTTCAGAAGCAAAATGGTCTTTAACAATGAAAAATCAGATTTGAGGCTTTATAAATGGGGTTGCATAAATTTAAGTAGACGACAAAGGCACATTCTGTTCACGACAGAAGCATCCATAATTCTGCTGAAAGAGCTTCCTGTCAAATCATCTTTGACTTGAGCCCATTTCAAAAATTAATTTTCTGACATGCCTCAGTAACCCACCGGTTTATGAGTTAATCTTTCAAAAGCCCTTAATGCAGTCCCCTGTCAACGGAGATAATTCTCTGAAAAAAGTCACACGCTCTATGTATGATTTGGATAAGAGTAATTCCATATCATTTTGATGGAATATGCCGAAGTTGGAAGCTTACAGAGGGAGGCTGGTTATAGTGCAAAAAATACAATAGGCACAATACACATGCAAATTGTCTTGGGAAGTGTGTCTTTCCATTGTCGGTATATTGTGACATACGGTACAACTCAGATCATCCCCTTCGGAAATGTATATGTCGTCAGTGTTTTATATTTTTACACACGATACAACTCAGACCATCCCCTTCGTGGAATGTATATGTCGTCAGTGTTATATATTTTTACACACGATGCAACTCGGATTATCCCCTTCTTAAAGAAGGGCTCTACACTTCTATGCCTTATATGTGGCATGTATAAGCTGTCTGTGATGATATTTTTGAACAATTGTATTGTTTTATATTAACTTGGTCATTGGACTTCTGTGTTCTCAGTTCCATTGAATCGACGTCTATTTCTGCTCGTCTGTTGGTACCGTTAGCACAATTTGTCGTGCGTGGAGAACTTACAAGAGAACTTCCCGTAAACTGTTGGCACTACTATTCCCATGGAATAAAGCATCAGACAATCAACCAATGCTAGGTCTTTTTTATAGTCGTCGTGTATCTACAAATGGCATTTTACTTCAATGGTAAAGCAAACATAATTTTTCAGTCAGAGATTTGAGAGTGAACTTGAGTGGATGTCCTTATTTCCACCCCAGTTAGTTTCCAGTCTCTGTAACCTATCGCCGTATGATTTCATTAAGTTTTAGTGGTTGGTGAACAAAACATACACATCTTCATATACGTTTACAATGCAAGTGTGTTCTTTAACTATTTATTAACGATTGAGTTTAAAGAGAGAAATTCAAGCAAGGTTTTTTAATCAACCGTAATGTAATACACACAATTAAAGTGTCTTACGAGCAATATAAGATATAGAATGTTTAGCTTCAGGATGTCCATTGAAATCAACGATTTATTTGCATGCAAAATTAATACTTTTCAAAAAGAGATGTTTTTCGATTTGACTACGAGAAGGTAAGGGGAAAAAGTATCTAAATTGGGATAATGTTTGAGAGAAAACGATAAAGAAATCGTGCATGAAAATTACTTTTTCACGGGGAAACATACAGTTGAATGTATCGGTTTTAAGTCATTGCAGATTTCTGTTCTGCAACAAGTTTTTCCCAAAGTGCCGTTAAATATGATTCCACGTAGTCTCGATTTACGTCAGAAGCAACCGAATGGTTTAAAGTTAACCCATGGGAGACAATCAGGTTGTCTTTAGGGACCAGCCGGTGTCGAGATTCCAACGATATAGCTTCTCAAATTCCTCCCTGGGGAAACCGTTGTCTCGAGGTTCTTTTATGATCAGATGCTAGCGTTCAATTTAACCTTAATGGATCGCGTTTGATTGATGGAATGGCACTAAAATGGGAGTTAGATTAATCAGACTGGAGAGATACTAATTACACCAATGTCTAATACATTCCAAAAGTCACCTCGAATCATTTGTCTTTTCATAAATCCGCGGTTATTTTAAAATATAATCCAGTAGTTGATTGGTGTGGGATGTTCAGTAGGCTAGATACCAAGGAAAATGTCCAAGTTGTCCGCTTGTCTGGTGTATCACCCTTAGATGTATTTAAAATTATTGTCTGGTCAATTTTTTGGGAATTGTATTTTTCATGAATCCATTTAGTGTACGAATAAAAGTTGGAGTATGGCATAGTTTTTGTAGCATTAACAAGAATAATGTGACACAGATAATAGCTGCTACAATAACTGTTTTCTATCAAAATGGTCAATATATCGAGTGAAAATGCATTCAAATTCAAGGAATGGAAAACGTATTTTATTTTCAAACAGATTGATTCTTAATCAGCTTTCAATTCTAAGACTCACCCTATGTAACAATAAGAGTAGTTTTAATAACAAATATTATTATTATAAAATTCTCATTTATCCAAATCCGGAATATCCCTCGGCCAAGAAATCTATAGAATTCTTCATTTTCTATGATATAGTATTATGACCTCTTTATGTGTCACGTCTTGACTTTTGTGTTATTTTCTGAAGAGTTTAATTGCAACATTTTCACCTTGTTTACACATCTGTTCTGAAAATGTTTTTACCTTAACAGACTGAGCTAAAAGGAAGTTGTTTTATCACATATTAAAGGCCCACTTGCCGCCGTAGCCTGTTTAAATTTGCTAAGAAAACCAATTTACATGAGCTTAATACGACTAATACAACTAAACTTAAACACATGACACATAAAACATGTCTAGTTAGCTTTAGAATGAAGAAATGGGGTGAAAAACAAACGAAGAATCGAAGCCTGATTACAACAACAACGATCAGTGTCGGTCAACTTTCGTGTTGGATTACCCTCATTTCAGGCCTTTTTATCTGTGGTTTACAATCAAATAATTATCAGCAGGCTTTTCCAGTCGCTGTTAACCGATCGTCAGTCTGTATTTCTCAAATAAATAGGCCTACGTAAAATTACACTGTGCCGTTAGTTCACTCACTCGACTGAAACATAAAATCGCCAATAGGGGGCAGTTTGGTTTGTTTACGTTACGGGCACCTAACAATTCAAATTTTCAAATTCAAATTAAAAATACAAAGTGACGTCAAAACTTTTAAATTTTGGTAAAAAAGGCATATGGATAAAAGAAAAGCAAATGAAATTTTTTTTTTGGAAATTTCCAGTTTATGAAGCTAAAAATGATGTATCAGTCATATACAAGCGCAATCTGTCAAGGCAACATATGCCTTCAACATTACATTGCGACCAGTCGGTAACTAATGTTAGGCGTTGATGTTTTGGGACACAGTCAATGGGGTACCATGTGAAATTTGTCCAGTGGACGTTTTAGAAGGCTATGGATTATTATTTTGGAAGTAAAAGTAAGGATATATCCCCATAGTGTAACTAATCCCTATCTTTTTTTCTATAGTATTTGTGTTTAAATACGTTACTTTTATTATCGTAAGAAAATAAGGTGGCGAATAAAATTCGTTGGCTGCTGTATCATTTCATTTTCATTATTCTGTTTTCTAACAAACGGGAGTATTCTTTGAGTTTTATACAATCACTGGGCCAGTCTGATTTTATCTAATACCTAAAACGAAAAAAATCTTCGTGGGCATGCCTGTCAGCAGATTGTATTCTGTCTGAACGAAATGGTTTAGATGTAAATTGACATGCGACTCACAGGAGCCCTGAATCAAAGCTCATTATATCTAATTCTCTCACGATGTGTTTCTCCACAAGGTTTGGATGCTTTCAACTCACAGAAGACCGGACGACTTGCAATTTTATTTGATTAGAACAAAAAATATTCAGAAGATTTACACGAAAAAGAGAAGTAATTACTTAAATTGAAAAGATAAAAAAAATGAAATAAGATTTAAAGTAATTCCTCTCTTCTACGTCTCGGCATTTTTATTTCTTCATACACGTACATCTACATCTAAAGCCGGAAGTCCGACCGGTATTGCGTGTAGATCTTATCGTGTTTTCTCCGACTACATATTTTTTGATTTGTCTAAACCAGTCAACTCTCACTTGTCACCAGAACCATCTTCTCTAGCCAAGTTAAAATCTTCATGTAACCCATTCCGTGTTTTACCTTGGCGGACTACTCCACTCAAACCCGTAAATCGAACAGCTCGTTTTGATTGGATGCGAGTAAAACTTCTCGCAGCTAATCAAATCCTCGAGCACTTACACTGAAAATAACGTAATGGCGGCTGAGTACACCTTGAACTTTTGTTTAACGAGTGCTGATTGGCTAAGACTCTGTAAGTCTAGGAAAGACAACTCTTACATTCCCACCAGTGGGCGCTGTTCGATTTACGGGTTGAAGTGGAGTCGTCCGCCAAGGTAAAACACGGAATGGGGACATGAAGATTTTAACTTGGCTTGCGAAGATGCACCAGAACATGTAACAGCGGTAAGATTGGTTTTAATTTTACAATTTCCGCCAGTTTTTAATTTCATGAACTTTTTTTGTAGCTATTTGCTTTTTTTTTTGATAATCAACTCGAGAGTACATTTAACAATTTCCACTGCATTTCTTTAAAGCGACATTTACTTCTTTGTGTGTTTGGAATAAGACGTAAAAAAAATATCATTCTAAATTTTTCAATGGGGATCGACCATTGTCTACCCGTTTGACTTGGAACATGTAACGAAAAGGGATACTTTCACTTATATTGATTGGAGGATTTGCGTAGACTTCGGTGTGAAAGCGGAAAGGTGATCTGTAGCTGTACACGTTCGAGCTATTTATGCAACAAACAAAATCGCTCTTCATGTTGGGTAATACACAAGTAGTGTAACTCCGAAAAACGTAAGACCCATATTTGACTCAATATTTCGGCACTTTATTTCGCCATCATCAGAAGTGTAGAACATTGGCAAGCAAGACACATATATGCAAAAATCGCAAGCGTTTGGACAGGTCAGTTATTAAAAGTACAGATAAGATAAGTTGATCAGATATATGTACAGGTGGTAATAATGTATAGGAATTATAATAACTGACCTTTTCAAACGCTTGAAATTTGTGCATATATATGTCTTGT